>VXBX01001194.1:149962-161633 GCA_013400415.1 Scytalopus superciliaris | reverse complement strand
GGGGGCGGGCAGGGGCGGTGCCAGCCCGGCAGGGCAGGGCAGGGCAGGGCAGCCCCCCCGGTCTCCTCCCCGCCGAGCGCGGCCCCCAGCGGGGGTATCGGCCGCTGCAGCTCCGTGCGCCCCGTCCGGCCCCGGTCCCCACGGCGGTGGGTGCCACGGGAGCCCCTCCATCAGCACGGGCGGAGAGGATAGAGAGGAGAGCGGTGGGGGATCCGTCTGCCCAAATCACCCTTAACCGATAAAAATCCTAAGGCTAGTACGGGACCCCCTGCCTGGTGGGACCCCCTGCCCGGTGAGACCCCCTGCCCGGTGGGACCCCCTGCCCCGTGAGACCCCGCGGCCGGGAGAGTTCCAGCCCCAGCAGCCCGCCCGGCCAGACTGTGCCATGGAGGAGTCCCGCTCTTGCAACACAGTCTTCCCTTTGGTTTCGTTAGTTCGGCTCGGAGAATCGAAGAGCCTGCAGCAAGTACAACCTATTATGTATGAGTAATGCTTTGCTCTTTATTTATATGCAGCAGCCGAATAACAAGAAGCTGTCTTGTAATTCCTTGTTGGGGTTGCTCGAGTACAGTCGCAGACTAATGATAAAGTTGGTCTCTGTGTCGTTACTATAGCTTCTTGTGTCATGTATCATATCCGCGCCAGAAAGAATAGAAGTTCCAGGGTTGCAGAGAATGGCACTTCATCAGGGTTTGGATAAATGTTCGACAAAAGGGGAGCAAGTATATACTCGTGCAGTAAAATATGTAAACACCTGCTTAAATTATTTGACAAATAATTTGTAGAGTTTGGATCAATTAAACTGATATATAATTATCATTATTATTATTACTATTACATTATGCCATCTAGCAGATCACTTGGGAACTGCAAGTAACCGCAGTGACTGGCATCAAACTATTAAAAACACTTGACTGTTTTTATTTCCAAAATCCCCCTCACTGGAGGGCAGCGTGGTCAAAACCATCCCCTGAGACTGCTCAGCTACAGCTGGTACCACGTGTTGTCTGGCTGCATCCATAGTTTCCAGAGGCCTGTGGTGGGTGTGTGTCAGTAACATACTGCATTTTCTGGTTTCGGAGACTCTAGCCCAGCATTTTGGAAGTGTTAGGAAGGCTGTTGCTTGCCCTGAGAAGTGAATGTGTTATAATGCTCCCATTTTCCAATGGGAAAACTGCAGTTGGAGAGCTGTATGGGCTGGGTGCACACCATTCAGTGTACACATGTTGTATGACCAGGCCAGCCTGGCTGGGGCAAACTGGCTGTGCCCCTCAGTGTGAAGCCCAGCACCCACTGGGATGCCCATTTGGGCTCGGCACTGTGCTGAACAGAGCCCTCTCAGACAAAGTCCCATTGGGAACTCCTATGAGGGCAAGCAAGGGGCTGAGGTCTGCCCTGTTCGTGGTACCTGGCAGCAGCCCACCCCAGCTGGGGGGGTGGGTCTCTGTTCTTGGCCCTGATGCAGGCTGGGTGCCAGGCACTCCCTTGGAGTCCCTATGAATCTGTCAGTTCTAGGGGCAGAAGGGGCTATGTGCTGCACTGCAGCCTGTGGAACACAGCTCCTGCCAGCCTGCAGGACCATCCCACTGCATGACAGGGAGAGAAAGACTTCAGTTTGTACAGCTGATTCATTTCACCTCCAGCAGCATCCAGCATGCTTTTCCTTTGTCTCCTTTGTCTTGCAAGATGAAAACAGAAGATGTTGCTGTGCACATAAAATAAATCCAATGGCTTAGGGTGACATCTGACACCCACACATGGTGTGGTGCTCCACAGAGCTGCCTCCTCCCCTCGAGGTGGCCTGCTGAAACAGCTCCTCAGACACACGCCTGCCCCATGCTTAGCAGCTGCCACCTGCCTGAGCAGGGTGTGTGAGCTGAAAGGCTGAGAGCAACCTCGGCTGCTCCTCTGAGACGCGTGGGCATAGCAGTCTGTCCATGGGAGAGGGAGTTGCCTTGCCGAAGCCCTGTCTGCCTCCAGCTCTGGGCAGAGGAGTCTGGTTTGGGCCTCAGGCTGGAGGCTCAGAAGGCAGGTGTTTGCTCTCAGTGGGATGGAGCAGGCAAGGAGCCCCCCAAACCTTCCTGCAGTGCTGCCTCCTGAGAGAGGGTAGAGCCAGGGGAGCTGGTGCTGGCACACAGACACTTCTGATAATGACACCTACAGAGCTGTTTGCAGAGTCATAATGGGGCTCTGCCATCCCAGTTGAAGCGGTCCATGTTCAGGACTGAAAAATCTTAAATTTTCACAGCATTGCTTGCACAGGCTGCTGAGCCCCATGTCTCTCCAACAGCCCTTGGGCATACCTGTCTGCAAATCCCAGTGGCATGCAAGGTAAGAAGGAGCACTGACCCCCTTGCCCTGCCCACTCCCTCCCCAGCTCCAAGGCAGTAGAACTGCCATTTCTACATTGCTTTCTGGGTTGGAGGTTTCCTTATCAGCCCCCTCAGAGACATGCTGGCAGCTCCAGGTGGTGGCTAGGGAGCAGCAGCACCCCTCAGCATGCCTGCCTCTGAACCACTTAGAAGTACAGCTGCAGGGAAGGCATCATGTGGTCACATCCCTACTTGAGGACAAAATCTGTCTCAGCTCAATGGTCTGGTACACCAACTGGTGAGCAAGCATGTACCATTGCAGCCTTTCTTGCTTATTAATGCACCTAGTTAAGCTTCAGGTCCACCTCTTCCCTGCTGTGTGGCAACTGCTTCAGTTCTGGGCATGGGTAATTGCCATGTGCTTCAACAACTGAAGAGCATGTTGTAAACTGTGATGATCTGTGACAGCAATTCCCAAAGCAAATGCTGACCACTTCAAGCCCTATGCTGGACTGAGGAGTTGTGCCACAGCCTTTGGGTGAAAACTGGCAGAAGGGAGCAGCCCAGCTAAGCCTGGGGCACCTGCTCCAAGTGTGGGGCTATTCTGGTGGTGTTGGATGTCTGTATTTCACTGCCAGGAGGAGAAGCTGAAGTACAATGAGAGGGGAGCCTGCCCTGCAGGGTCAGGACATGCTGCCTGCTTCCCAGGGAGCACGAGGCTCTCTACTCACCTGCAAGGCCAGCAGCACCTCTGATGTGTAGGACATGCATGCTGGGGGCTTATCTGCATGGTGCTGTAGCCCGGGGAGAGTACAGCAGCCTGCTCTCTATTTATGCAATATCCCAGCAGCTACTGAGCATCACCTGCCTGCGTGTGCACGCATGGAAAGCCTGAGCAAGGCGTGGGAAAGTCTGTAAGATACCATCTCTGCCCTGCAGCCCAGTGCTGGCAGCACAGTGAGTGCGGTACTTGGCCCTTGGCAGACCCTGCTCCTTGCCCCACTCCATCCCTCCTCTACCCTGGCCACTCCAGGCTTCACCCTGCCATGAGCCCGTAGGCTCTGGGGTGCACAGTGCCCCTCTGGGGTGCAGGCAGGCAGGCAGCTATCTACCACCTCTGTTGGAGGGGGATTTCCAGGCTACTCATTTTGGCTGCCCTGCTGCAGTGTGGGTAGATGCCAGGGCCTGTCTGATGGGAGAGGGTGAAACCCTGCAGGGAGCAGCCCCACTTCAGGGATAGCTTTTGTACCCAGTAGCTGGAACTGGAGCTGATGTGGGTCTCTGATTAGGGAGAGTAGTGGGAAGAGGTGCTGGGGAAAGCTGATATGAGAAAACTAAAATAATTCATGGGGATGTACTGATTTTGTCAGTGTATGAAAACATGTCTGGTTTTCTCCTCTCAGGTAGCAGTAGCAGTGTCACAGCAGCTGAAGTGCAACAGTCAAAGTGAAACATTGCAAACCGGCATTTCAGTATTTTCCAAAACAAAGTATTTCAGAGGCCCTAGAAGTATGCTAAATGTCAAAATTTTCACTCTTTGTTCCGAACTCGGACAAAGGAAATCCTGAACTCTCAGGATTTTTCATCAAGTGGAAAGACTGAGTGGCTCTCAAGCCTCACCAACCATCAGTGGAGGCAAGTGAGATGTCATGGCCTGTAACCCCACCAGCCATGATCCCAGTCTGGCCAGCAGCAACTGCAGATGGCTGCCTGTCACCAGGAGTGGGGACAACCTGAGATAAGTTGGCAGGGCAGGGAACAGCATTGCCTGCTAAGGGAGAAGGATCCTTAATAGACTTTAATGGATGCCTCGTGCCAACCATGCTACTCTCCTGCCTCTCTGAAAGGGAGCAGCACCCCCATCCTGCAGCTGGTGTGCCCTGGCAGGACTCCAGTGGTTGGAGCTGGGGGCACAGGTGATGCTGAGGCGGTGAGAAGACTGTGGGAGGTCTAGGCACCAGCAGCCCTGGATCCCCTGGGTACACTGAGGGTGATGCCAGTGTGGCTCAGCGTGCCGCAGCCCAGGGGCAGCCCTGAGGCCAGGGCTCTGCTGCTCAGCAGGGCCATGCTGGAGGTGGCACACCTCTGCCACGGTTGTTTTTCAGTCACCAAGGGCGGCACCCCCTGCTTCCTGCACAGACGGCTCTGGTGCTTCCTCCACCCACAGCTATAATTAGAAGGGCAGCTGGTGTCCAATGGTGCAGAGCCCTCCCTTGGAGGTCACAGCAGCCTCGGGGGGGCTTGCTGAGTGGGGTTGTGCTGGGCACCCGTCCTCCTGCCATGCTGCCAGCCAAGGGGTGCAGAGGTGGTGTTGGGGAAGCATCCTCTGCTCCGTGCCCCATCCTGGGAGCTGCTACCATGGGGCCATCCCTGTCCATGTGGAGGAGCAGTGGCAGGCAGCAGGGATGAGTATGCCCAGGCAGAGCTGGCACACTGGAAGCTGCAGGAATCCCATCAATTTCCTATCTGCTTCTTTGTCCCTTCAAAGATACAGGCAACTCTTTCTAATTAACTTTCCCCCAACCTGCCATGCAAGGAGGTGATTTTATCTTCATAGTGCTTGTGGAAGAAGCAGAGTCTAAAAAACTTGCCTGAGGCCCACAGCGGGGTTAGTGCCTTCTCAGGGCTCAGCCTTGTCCAGGCAGCCCTGCTTCAGAGCTTCCCCACATGCTGCTCTTTCTAAAGGGACCAAGACCTTCATGAAAAGATGGGGAAGATTGTGTAACAAGCTCCTTCTTTTCCTACAGTGCCAGTCCACCTCTGAGTACAGCTGGAGAGAAGGGAGTTCAAGCAGCTGCAGTTGTGCACAGAGCAAAATTGTCTTGGTGTTCTTGCAGGGGTGCTTTGGGGGAGCTTTCTTAATGGGTCTGCTTGTCAGGCTGAGGCTGGCAGTACCGCTGAATCAGGCATTGTGAACCTACATGAATAATGAATAGCCATCACATGAATATTTTACAGACACAGTCCTGAGATCTCCCAGTGCTGCCTTAAAGGAAAATGGAGGAAAAGTTGTCCAGAAAGAATGATGTTTCCTTTAGGCAAAAACACAGTTATCATTGGCTTTTGAAAAAGAGCTGCTGCTGCTAAATAATTCTCGGGATTTGCATCAAAAACTGGAGTGGTAGTTTGGCTCCAAGGCAGAAGTTGGGAGGGAAGCCCAAGTCAATGACTACAGTGTGCTGGAAGGACAGGAGATTTTACTTTGCTATGCAATGGTTTTGTGAGAAGTCCCAAAGCTATGGCCACACTCCAAAGAGCCAGCAGTGCTGGGCATGGTGAGAGGAGTGGTGAGAGCTTTGGTGATGCATGGGAGTGCTTGCTCTCCTGGGACAGCATTTCACTCCAGCCTGAGCACCTCTGTCAAAGAGTTGAGTTGTATAAACAAGGCCCAGCAGCAAAAATTGTGTTCATTTTGCATGCCACGGTAGCTGCTGCATCATATGGGAATGGGCCACAAATCAACTACAGCAGCATGCCTCTCTCCACACTCTCTTTGGCTGTCTGTGCTCTTGGCATGCACTCTGGTGCCAAGCTGCCTCTATGCAGCTCTGGTGACAGCATCTGTACCTCAGTGGCCCTTTTCACTGTGTGTGATTAATCCATGCATAAATGACTTCTAGGAGCAGCAGGTTGTGTTTAGATAGGACCAGTGGCAGCTCATCTCACTCAGGTAGTTACAGCAGAGCAATAGGAGAGGGATGAGAAACACAGCAATTGGAAATAGGCAATTGCTACTCTAGCCAAGTCTCCAATGTCTCTGTCACTTGGATCTGTATCTCCTTCAGCACTGCTCTACTCACAGCAATCCTTGCTGTGCTGCTGGCATCAACAGACAAATAATTCCTCAGTGTTTATGAAATTGCTCAGAAATTTATCTGTTACAAGAACATGGGCAATTTGGGCATTTCTTCAGGAGCTCCCACAAAGGTGGTAGAAAATACCTGCAGCAACTGTCCCTGAAGCACTTCAGTCTGGAAATGGGGAATGGTGTGGGAAAAAAGAGCAACGTGTGGGAAAAATATGCCAATCTAAATGTACAGGTCTTTGCTCTTCAGGTTACCCTCACATCTCACTGCCCGCAGGATGCACAGAGGGTTTCAGGTGGTAGGGCAAGCCTGAGCCTCCTTTTCCCACTGCACCAGCACTTCTGCCTGTCCCCGAGTGTCTGGTTCCAGTTCATGCCACTGGCTGTGGCTGCCCATGTCCCATGGAGGTCCATCAAGCTCTGAACTCTGCAATGTTGGAGTTACCAGGCAAGGGCCCTGGTGGTGCTGAACCTGTGCTGCTGGGGCTGTGCTGCTGGGATTATTAGAGCATTTTGCCTGCGGCTGGGCAGCCTGGGAACGGCACTACGTGTGCCTCAGCTGTGGAGTTAGAAGTGCTGCCAGACCCAAGGCGTGGGGAACTGCCTGGCTGGCTGCTCTGGCTGGTGATTATGCATTGTAGAGGGAAGGTAACTTTTAACTGAAGTACAAAAGAAAGACAATAATGAGCACTTATATTACTGCCTCAGTGCCCACATAAAGACTTGAGATGCTTTTATTAAAGATGACGTGATTACAAATGAGTTTACTAAATCTCTGCATGCTGTCTGCAGCCCACCAGCCTTCCACTGAAGCACCTCGCCTAAATGAAAAGGCGACCGCTGAGTCCCCTTTCATCTCTCTTATTTGCCTTAGGAAGCAAAGGAGGGGCCAGACCAGGTTGGTGTGGTGGCAGAGCCTGGGACAAGCATGGCAAAGGTTCAGACGTACTTGGGAAATTTATGCCACACAGTTGCTAGCTTTGAAAAGGAGAAGAAAGGGAAAACTGCGTCTTCCTAATAGGCCTTTATCATGGGGAGGCATCACGTAGTGCAGAACAAGAGAAAAGACCACTCCTGCTGCTGGTGGCCAGCTCCTGATGCTAAACTTTGCCTGCCTGTGTTTTCCAGGGATTAGCTGGGTTATTCTCCCATTACAACTGATACACATTACAGAGTTATAGTCAAAACTGTCTGGCCTTAACCCAACAACCATAAAGGAGAAATGGTTCATAAATCAGTTCAGTGAGCAAGTACAGGTCGAGTTGTTTATTAATTTTACCTTCTCTCCTGTCTTGACCTGGACTGGCTACAATGGCTGCTGCCAAAACCCGTTCAATGGTTCCCTGGCTAGGCCAGGCAACGTCTGCCATCTGGCAGATGCCGAGACTCTGGCTAGATTTTGCCAGCTACCTCACAGCACACCTCCCTCTGCTGCATCCAGTGTCCCTCTTTATCAGCGTCATTCCTCGCATGCACTGTTTGCTCTATTGGAATGATGGAGACGGGGATCCTGCACTGGGCTGGGTGTGTTACAGGGCACAGGGCCAACCACGGCCCCAGGAGCTGGTGGCTTTCCCCGGAGGGACACACAACCCCCTGCCCCCATGGCTGGCTGCTGGGCAGGGTTTCGCATGCCTTGCTGCTGGAGCGATTTGCTTCCCGCAGATAACATCTGCACCGACCCTGCGAGTGAAACCGGCCCCGCCGCAGGCACTGCCGAGGGCTGGAATGGGGCTGGCAGCCCTGCACATCCCCCTGCTGCCAGGGATCCTGCGACAGCACCGGCCTTGGAGGGGGGGTCAGCTCTGTCCCCGTGTTTTTTAGCGGTGGGGCTGGTGGCTGATGCGGGAGGGAGAGGGCTAGAGCTGGACCTGGGAAGGGAAGTGTCAGAGAGACGGGTGTCTGTGCTGAGTACCATAGGGAAGAAGGAAGGGAGGGATGGGAAGACGGATGGGAAGACGGGTCGGTGGGTGGGTGCATGGACAGATACATCACACAGAATCAATTAGGTTGGAAAAGACCTCCGATACCAGGACTCCAACCTATGACCTAACGCCACCATGACAGCTAGTGCCACATCCAGTCTTCCCTTAAAACACCTCCAGGGACAGTGACTCCACCACCTCCCTGAGCAGTCCATTCCAACGTCTAAGCACCCTTTCTGTGAAGAAATACTTCCTAATGTCCAGCCTAAACCTCCCTTGGCGCAAATTAGGACTACTTCCTCTCGTCATGGACTGGAAGCATGGAGGGATGGAGGGATGGACAGACGGGCAAGGGCAGCAGTGGATGTGTGCGGGGTGGCCGGGTGGTCCCTGGGCACACGGAGCGGTGGGGCGGCCGGCCGGGCAGAGTGGGGGTGCGGTGCCGGGGATGCTGTGCCGGGGATGCGGTGCCGGGGATGCTGTGCCGGGGACGCGGTACCGGGGATGCGGTGCCGGGGCAGTGGCGCCGCTCGGCGGCGGGCGCGGATAGCACTGCAGGGCGGACAAGCAGTCTCCGGGCGGCGGAAGGGGCGGTGGAAGGGGCGGTGGAAGGAAGGGGCGGTGGCCGGTCCGGGCCGCCCCTTCCGGCAGCGGCGGCACATGGGGAAGAAGCGGGGCGCGGGGCTCGGGCGGTGCCTGCAGCGGCAGCGGGGGCTGGAGCGGCGCGGCGCCTCCTGCTCCTCATGGGTAAGGTGGGGGCGCGGGGGCTGACCCGGGCTGACCCGGGCTGTGCCGGGCTGACCCGGGCTGACCCGGGCTGTCCCGGGCTGTGCCGGGCTGTGCCGGGCTGACCCGGGCTGGCCCGGGCTCACGGCGCTGTCTCCCCCCGCAGCTCCANGGTTAAATACTCTCCATCCTTTGCTTGACACTTTGAGTGGGGGATGAGGTCCTGAGCCGGGGCCGGGGTGGGATGGCAGGGCTGGGGACAGGTGGCTTTGGGTGACCGTCTGTCCCTCCGGCAGAGCGTCTGAATGCCCAGATCGTGTGTGCCCAGAGCTGCACGGGCCTGCTCACAGCGCAGGAGGCTCAGCGTGTCCGGCAGCTGCACCGGGAGAACCAGGAGTTCCTGCGCATCCCACGGAGGCGAGTCCTGCAGGGCTGGGTCTGGGTGCCCCGCGGTGGCTGCAAGCCTGAGGACAGCCTCCAGCTGTGTCAGCACCCTGTTTTTGGGGAAGCCACTAACCAGCCTGTGTGAGCCAGCAGTAACCACAGCACAGGTGCCAGCCCATCTGGCTTGGTTGTGGGGGTTTCCTACTCAAAGTAGGAAATCCTACTTCACTGCTGAAGCTGGTGCATCCAGGCTGCCTGGTAAGCCTTTCAGAGCCCTGTGCATAGTCATCAGGGAGATTAATCCCCCATCTTAAAGGCCCTATGCATCTTAGCTTGGGAAAGCAGCTTTGTGAGGTCTGGTGCACATACTCTCCGCTAATGGAGTTTGGAAGGAACAAGGAGAGAAGATGTACTTAAAGCTGCTGAAAACAAGTGCACTCACATCTGAACTATAACCATCCTAGCATAGCCGAACGTGTGATGCTGGTGTTCTTTCTGTTTACTGCAGTAGCTGGTCTGATTGCTGTTTCTGACTACTCACCCCAAAACATGCTTGTTACAGGCCACGCTGGGATAGGACAACCAGTGCAGAGGACTTGAAGCAAGCAGAGAGGGAGAGCTTTCTCGAGTGGAGGCGACAGCTTGCCCAGTGAGTATGCTGCTTGAGTCTGGATAAGCAGCTTGTGGCATTTAGAGGCACAGGAAGCAGTGGGTTGTATTTATCCTTGCTGGATCAATATAATTAACATCTCCTGAGTGGCTCCCTGTACTTGTCCTGGAAGGCTGGACATCCCAGACACAGTCCAAATATGTCTTTGTGGTGAGCTCTGCAAAGCTGTCTTGTATGTATGTGTTCTAAAATTCTTCAGGATGGCATGTGATGTTCTGCATTTGCCTGTGAAGTAGAGGAGTGTTGGATGTGTTTTCTAAGAGCAACAGCGATGCTCTCAATAGCATTCAGTGCTGCCAGCCTGTGTGCAGCAGCTTGTGCAGGTGTGGTGCTGGCTTGGAGAGTTGTGTGGTATCTCCTCATGCCCTGCAAACCCACCCTTGCCTGGAGTAAAGTTGTTCAGGTGGTGGTAACAGCAAGTTAGAGGCTGTAAAAAGCCATTTCAGGTCCATCCCCAAATTCCTTACCTTTTCCAAGTGGCACTCAATTGAGTAGTAACTGTGGGCACTTGGGAGAACTTCTCTCGTTTATAATTGTGCCTCTGAAATTTCATGGGCAGACTTTTGAAGAGTTTTTGTTCTTTCCATCATTTACCACTTTTCCATTGGCAGGATCAGGAGCTGTTGTGTCAGTGCAGAACCAGTGCCACTGACAGCAGTGGGTGCTCAATCTGTTTGCAAAACCAGCAGAAATAGTACCTACGTACAAGTCTGGTTTGAGGGCTCTCTCTGAAACTAAAGCCTCCTGCATCTAAGGAAAAACTGGTAGTGTGCTTACAGCCTGGCATGGACCAAATGTGACATCTTTACTTTTTGTTTTGCCTTAGCCTTGAGGAAGAGAAAAAGTTAATTCTAACCCCATTTGAACGAAACTTGGAATTTTGGCGTCAGCTTTGGAGAGTCATTGAAAGAAGGTGAAGTATTTGACTATTTACTTTTTAAAAGGTAATGTTTAATGTTTTGTGAATTGAAGCTTTTGAATCAGGCTTCAAATGTCAGAGCACTGGGTAAACAACTAATTTAGTAACGTTTTGTTATCAGCACTGAAGTGATTTTGTTTTGAAGTGATCCAAATGTGACATGAAGAATGGCAGCTGCTTAGTGGTGCCTTCTAGCTCTCAGCACTGTGATCTGCAGGTGGATTGCTCTGAGTCTCTGAAGATTCTTCAGATGCTGCTGCTCTTGGTCTCTTTTGAGAATGTGTCTTTGTCTCTTAACAAGATTAACCCCTTCCCCTCTTTCCCAGCCACACAGCTGCAGCTGTTCAGGGGCAGGAGGCGAGGGAGATGAACTAAGTGTTGGGAAAGAAGGAATCTCTTGGGTTTTGGCCCTTTGCCATGCAGAGAAGTTGCAGCAGTGCACAAAAGACAACAGGCTGTCATATCACAGGAATAGCTTTGTTTGCTCTGCTGAGCTGTAATACAGTAAGAGTGCTATCTGCTATATTAATCTAACTGGGGCATTTAATTTCACTAGTAATTAAGTTTGAGATCATCTCGTCTGATTTTCCTAAAATTGAAAAATACTTCACCAGTGAGGTCATGGTGAGCTGGTCCTTTCACAGAAGGGGCTTTGTACTGGGTGCTGCTGGGCCTTTGGCTGGGAGAATACCAGTCGGGAGCATCCACTGTAGGGGGTATCNCACGGCAGAGCTGGCCGGACCCCGCTTCGTGGCCGGTGAGGGGCTGGGGGACAGGGCCAGGGGCTGGGGAGGGCATCCCGGCTTGGGGGGACCCAGGGTTCTGGGGATGCGGGAGCTGGGAGGAGGAGTGGGCTGACAGTGAGTTTGGGCGGGGGGGGGACTGTTCTGAAGACCAGTATAGAAGAAGCATCAGTCATTATTTTGATGT
>VXBX01001194.1:118564-149952 GCA_013400415.1 Scytalopus superciliaris | reverse complement strand
AAGCCTTTCAGAGCCCTGTGCATAGTCATCAGGGAGATTAATCCCCCATCTTAAAGGCCCTATGCATCTTAGCTTGGGAAAGCAGCTTTGTGAGGTCTGGTGCACATACTCTCCGCTAATGGAGTTTGGAAGGAACAAGGAGAGAAGATGTACTTAAAGCTGCTGAAAACAAGTGCACTCACATCTGAACTATAACCATCCTAGCATAGCCGAACGTGTGATGCTGGTGTTCTTTCTGTTTACTGCAGTAGCTGGTCTGATTGCTGTTTCTGACTACTCACCCCAAAACATGCTTGTTACAGGCCACGCTGGGATAGGACAACCAGTGCAGAGGACTTGAAGCAAGCAGAGAGGGAGAGCTTTCTCGAGTGGAGGCGACAGCTTGCCCAGTGAGTATGCTGCTTGAGTCTGGATAAGCAGCTTGTGGCATTTAGAGGCACAGGAAGCAGTGGGTTGTATTTATCCTTGCTGGATCAATATAATTAACATCTCCTGAGTGGCTCCCTGTACTTGTCCTGGAAGGCTGGACATCCCAGACACAGTCCAAATATGTCTTTGTGGTGAGCTCTGCAAAGCTGTCTTGTATGTATGTGTTCTAAAATTCTTCAGGATGGCATGTGATGTTCTGCATTTGCCTGTGAAGTAGAGGAGTGTTGGATGTGTTTTCTAAGAGCAACAGCGATGCTCTCAATAGCATTCAGTGCTGCCAGCCTGTGTGCAGCAGCTTGTGCAGGTGTGGTGCTGGCTTGGAGAGTTGTGTGGTATCTCCTCATGCCCTGCAAACCCACCCTTGCCTGGAGTAAAGTTGTTCAGGTGGTGGTAACAGCAAGTTAGAGGCTGTAAAAAGCCATTTCAGGTCCATCCCCAAATTCCTTACCTTTTCCAAGTGGCACTCAATTGAGTAGTAACTGTGGGCACTTGGGAGAACTTCTCTCGTTTATAATTGTGCCTCTGAAATTTCATGGGCAGACTTTTGAAGAGTTTTTGTTCTTTCCATCATTTACCACTTTTCCATTGGCAGGATCAGGAGCTGTTGTGTCAGTGCAGAACCAGTGCCACTGACAGCAGTGGGTGCTCAATCTGTTTGCAAAACCAGCAGAAATAGTACCTACGTACAAGTCTGGTTTGAGGGCTCTCTCTGAAACTAAAGCCTCCTGCATCTAAGGAAAAACTGGTAGTGTGCTTACAGCCTGGCATGGACCAAATGTGACATCTTTACTTTTTGTTTTGCCTTAGCCTTGAGGAAGAGAAAAAGTTAATTCTAACCCCATTTGAACGAAACTTGGAATTTTGGCGTCAGCTTTGGAGAGTCATTGAAAGAAGGTGAAGTATTTGACTATTTACTTTTTAAAAGGTAATGTTTAATGTTTTGTGAATTGAAGCTTTTGAATCAGGCTTCAAATGTCAGAGCACTGGGTAAACAACTAATTTAGTAACGTTTTGTTATCAGCACTGAAGTGATTTTGTTTTGAAGTGATCCAAATGTGACATGAAGAATGGCAGCTGCTTAGTGGTGCCTTCTAGCTCTCAGCACTGTGATCTGCAGGTGGATTGCTCTGAGTCTCTGAAGATTCTTCAGATGCTGCTGCTCTTGGTCTCTTTTGAGAATGTGTCTTTGTCTCTTAACAAGATTAACCCCTTCCCCTCTTTCCCAGCCACACAGCTGCAGCTGTTCAGGGGCAGGAGGCGAGGGAGATGAACTAAGTGTTGGGAAAGAAGGAATCTCTTGGGTTTTGGCCCTTTGCCATGCAGAGAAGTTGCAGCAGTGCACAAAAGACAACAGGCTGTCATATCACAGGAATAGCTTTGTTTGCTCTGCTGAGCTGTAATACAGTAAGAGTGCTATCTGCTATATTAATCTAACTGGGGCATTTAATTTCACTAGTAATTAAGTTTGAGATCATCTCGTCTGATTTTCCTAAAATTGAAAAATACTTCACCAGTGAGGTCATGGTGAGCTGGTCCTTTCACAGAAGGGGCTTTGTACTGGGTGCTGCTGGGCCTTTGGCTGGGAGAATACCAGTCGGGAGCATCCACTGTAGGGTATCATGATGGGCAGTGTGAGTGTACTGGGTGTTTTGAGGTGGCTGGAATTGTTATTAATGCCTTTCTGCCCTTGTTGTGGCATTTTATTTCATGTAGAGTGAGGATGCTGTCTCAGAAGTGAATGGAAAGGTCATTCAGTCCCTTACCTTGTCAGATAATTTGATCTGTTGTCAGCCTTTTCATGTATTTGCTTCACAGTAGTTCCCAGCAGTGTGTTTCAGTAACTTCTCTATATCCATCCCAGTATCATGGTGTCAGCTTTCTCTTGTATTGATCTCTGAATTTCTGTAACTGTGCAGTACCTCTTTATACCCATGTGGCTTATTAAATTACTCCCGTGGGGCAGTTATTGATTTATTTTTTTTATATGTAACCAACTGCCTAGTGAGGCTTGAAATTCTTCCATTCAGCCCGTGGTGTTCTAAAGCCATCCTGAGTTAACAGAAATCCCTGTCAAACAAATAGAATCATCATGTGGCAATCAGTGTTTTAAACTGCCAGCCTGGAGAAGCTCTAGTGGAAGAGGCTGTAGTTAAATTTTCCCTGTCCTTTTGAGAAAAGAAGCATGAATGCCTTTGGGATGTGAAGCCACTGCATTTAATTGGCATGTAGAACTGAGGAGCCTTGCTCAAATGTGTGGTGGCAACCTGGTGCCTGGGTTTGGAAGGTGTTTGCTAAAAGCAGGTTGTAAGGCTTTGCTTGCATGAGGGAGTAACATGTTTTATTGGAATATAGGGCTGTTTTTTCACTGGTTTATGATCCTTATGACAAGAGGAGCACAAAGAAATTCTGAAAATACCTGATATCAAATGCTAAGAATCTGCAGGTTGTTTGTGGGAGACTGTTCATGCACAGGGGACAACAGTGTTCCAGAATATCTCACTGAGTAGGAAAGCCACCTTTTCTTTCTTTCTTTCTGTGACTGCCCTGACACAGCTGGGGATGAGTATAGACAGAAATAAAGTTGTGTTGTCCCAGTTTTTAGTACTCTTCTAAAGCACAGAATACCACTACTCTGGTTCTTGCCTGCTGAGCATTTCTGCAAGGTAGATGGATTGGCAGAACTGGCATGTTTCCTTCCCACCTGCCAGCTGTGCAGGAGAATGAGCTAAGTGAGAAATAAACACTGTACAGCAGTAGTGGCTTGTAGCACAATCATGGCTCTGTTGCACAGGTAGGCTGCTGAGGTGCTGTGTTATTCAGTAAAGGTACTTAGTAGGATAATACAGTTAAAATTATTAAAATTCCAAGCGAAATCTGGAAGTGAATGATTGCCATGTCTTGCTGCTTCCTTTGAGGTAAGGTAAGGAGAAGTACTTTATGGGACTTTCTTTTCCTTTGCAGTGATATTGTAGTCCAGATAGTAGATGGTAGAAACCCCCTTCTGTTTAGATGTCAAGATTTGGTAAGTAAATCACTTTTTGAATGTTGTCTTAGTTTTGTATCATAAAGTTTACCTGATTTATTTTTTGTTTAAAGCATTCAGCCATCTTGAAGCTGTTCTGCTGTTGTACCTATGTGGATATCTTACTAATGTATGCAAATATTCTGACAAAGAATTGTTTTTCTTTGATGTCTTTTGATATTTCACACAGAATGTTGTGGATTTAGAGGCAGTTTTGCAGATACTATACTGCAAATACTGTATTACTCCTCATTACCTGCTAGAAGTGTTCTCACTTAAAGAAATTGTTCTGTGCAAAAGCATAGTGGAATGAAATTGAGTGAGAATTACTGCCCTGAAAGCAAAGGATCAAGAATTACTGAAGTGACAACTTTGTAATGATAGACTATAGAGCACTGCATCAATGAGACGTTAAAGTTCTCAAATAGTTATCTCAGAAGTTCCTGGTGCAGGGTGCTGATTAATATCTTGTCATAGCTCTAGGCAGACAGTGTTTGCACATGCAGCCAGCAACAAGCTATTGTGGTAGTTGCATGCTCCAATTTGGCCTTGTAGTTGTCTGCTAAACACCAGTTCCACCTGGCCCAGGGGATGGCAAGCTTGGCTACACTCCTGTGGAGCTGGATGGGGTGACTTGTCTTGCTGCTCTTGCATTACTGTGCAGGGAGGAGGAGTCAAAACCAGAGTATGAACTGATCCTTCTCTTGTTTTCTTCAGGAAAGTTACGTTAAGGAGGTCAGCAACAACAAGGAGAACATGATCCTGATCAACAAAGCAGATTTGCTGAGTGAGGAGCAGCGGGCTGCTTGGGCACAGTTCTTTGAGAAAGAGGGTGTGAAGGTGGTGTTCTGGTCGGCTTTGGCAGAGTGTAAACGGCTGTCTGGAGAAGCAAAGGTACCGTGGGTGACCAGTTCAAACCAGATGTGTGCTGGCTGGTGATGGTAACTTGATTTGCAGCTGTGCTTGTGATAGGCCCGACCACCTTTCTAGGAATGGCACTGTCCTTGTCTCAGGGAAGGATTATTTTAAAGATCTGTGCAGCTGTAAAACAGCATTTGAATGATCAATTCAGAGACAACAGTGAGGACAGCAAAATGGTGAATGAAGTGCAGAACACAGAAACAGCCTGTAGACCTGTTTGGAAACTCTTAACTCATTGAAAGAATTGGAAACCTTTCAAAGAGGGGTGCTGTGAGGGATGAGGTTATCTGTGCAAGGCTTTTTTTCTCTCCCAGAGAGGGGAGGTGTGTTTTAGAGACCCTAAAGTACTTGAAAGCCTTTTTTTGCCCAGTGGAACAAACTGAGCTGCTGCCCAAGTTACCTGTTACCAATAGGTGCCACTTCCATCTGTTACTGGCTTCATCTGTGACAGCCATTCAGCTGTGGAATATCCCGTATCTCTTCCAAAAGTACCTGCTGTGTTAGTTGGTTTACAGTCCTTGTATAAAATGTTTTTATAGACTGATTTAAAAGTGAGACCGAAAGTGTTAGTTCTGTTTGGGGAGTTTTTTTGAAAGAAAGGTCAAAATACTGTTGTTTTGAAAAGGTATTCCTTTCTGAATGTAAAATCTTTGCAGGGTAGAAATGTGGTCTTGGACTGAAAACAAGACAGAAATATTTAGATCTGAAACAAAATGGCTTCGTGTTCTTAACATTTTGAGAAAAATAAGTGTTCCTAGTAATAGGAATGAATTTTAATAATGTAAAAAATTATTGTGAGTGTGCATGCATGCAGAGCTGTGCTTCTGGAGAGAAGCCTCTTAATGAATTCACAGAGAAGCTGTGAACAGTCCCTCTTGGAATATTTTGCCATTCTCCTGAAATGGGATAGTTGTGTCTGCATCATACTTAATACTCCTGAAAAAAACCTGTGTGATATAAGCAGTGCACTGTCAGCCCTTGGGATCTGGCTGATGAAAACAGTTGCTTGCACTGCAGCAGCTGCAGTCAGCAGCAACGCTTGATGTTGTCTTTGCATTTCACCTGTAAAATGCTGTTCACACAGGAACTAGATGCTGAAAGTGTAGCAGAGCACCCGAGTGATTCTGAGGATGAAAGCTCCAGTCAAGAGGGAGACAACATGGCACAAGGTAGCACAGAAAGCACGTCCACAGACAACGCTTTGCTAACTGTCAACCAAGTTCTGGTTAGTGATGATGACAGCAGTGATGAGTATGAGGACTGTGAAGAAGATGAAGAGGAGGCCTGGCAAACCTGTTCTGAAGATGAAGATGGGGACAGTGTAAATGGTATTGCTCCAGAGGGGATGGAAAACAGGACTGATGGTGCTGCAGTGCAGCATGTAGTGCAGGAGCAGAACAGGAACGTCAGGAACTTCAGTCATCTGGTACAGAGAAATGAGCTGCTGGAGATATTCAAAACCATGCATGATGGACCAAGGGTGAAAGATGGGGAAGTAAATGTTGGTCTGGTGAGTTGGATTTTGTGCTTTAATAGAAATTACTTAATCTAAATTTTAATTCCATATGCCCTCCATTGCTAAAATTCATCCTGTACCCTGGCTTCCTATAAGGGAATAAAAACACAAACCACTGGAGCTCAGTGTTCTCCACTGCCCTAGGCTTTACTGAAGTACTTGTGTGTCAGAGCTCTGTCAGTCTTCTGGCATCACCCTGCCTGATACCACTGTTACCATTCCACTTCTTTGTCATCTAGGTGGGTTACCCTAATGTTGGCAAGAGTTCGACCATCAACACAATCCTTGGAAACAAGAAGGTGTCAGTGTCTGCTACACCAGGCCGTACAAAACACTTTCAGGTATTGCTAACAAACAGCATCCATCTTTTTATTATTTCTTTTTCCCCACTGGAAAAGAGCTTTGTTGTGAACTAGTTGCAACCATGTGCACTCACTGAGAACTCTGCCAACCTGAACTCTGGCCAGCAAAATATGTTGCAGAGGATTGGTCTTGTGTATATAATTTTTGAACTTTAGTTTTTGCTTCCAAACTCTTGTTACAGTTTGAGTCACTTATGAGAGCTGCTGTGCGATGGGATATGTTTCTCATCTCCTGATTTTATTTAGGTAACTTGTCCTTTTTTTTTTTTTTTTTTAAACACCAGTCAAGAGAAGAGAAAGTTTTTAAAGTGAGCGTCCTCTGAATAGCTTAAGGTCAAGGTTTTGAACCATCCTTGTTCACACCATTGCTGTAAATGAATCTAGTTTTGCTGCTGGTTTTATGGTGATCAAGCTTTAATTTGGAGGTAGCAACTCCAATGCTGTAATGTGGGGCCATTGTGGGATTTGTACTTACTCAGTCTCCTACCTGGTTCAAAACACAGTGAAAGATTTCTGGAGTGCTTTCATCTCTCCCATCAGACTGGAGATCTGAAGGTCTTGCTGCCCCCATCTGGACACCTTATTTAGGAACTTTGGAAGTGTCTTTCACTTCAGTTTTCCTTAATTCATTGGCTGGGGCAGCAGAGCAGTTGTGTGTGTTAGTAGAATTTCTGCTTATTCTCATTTGCATCCGTGTTTTATCTATGCATTTGATTATTTATTTTTTTTCCCTGTTCCTTCCATGAACACTGACTTGCCATAGTGAACTAATCAGTTATTTGTCATGTAGACCCTGTATGTGGAGCCTGGCCTGTGCCTTTGTGATTGCCCGGGTCTGGTGATGCCATCTTTCGTCTCTACCAAAGCAGAAATGATTTGTTCTGGAATTCTGCCTATAGACCAGATGAGGGACCATGTCCCACCTATTTCTCTAATATCCTTTGCATGGGGTTTGTGGGAGTGTCTGCAAGGGCTGGATCTGGAGAATGCCAAGCAGTGTGTTGCTAGCAGCACACATGCTGGTGCCATGAGGGTGGTGGGACATGCTGGATAAAACAGCCCTGCTCTGTTGGTCTTTTCCCACCTTGTTTTAACTTTGTCTTGTTGTAAAAACTTGTTCCATTTTTCTGGTTTGCAACAAAATCCAAAAGTCGTTCTTCATGTGTGCTCTTGGAGTAACAAGGGTAAGATTACTTGTGTAGCTGAAAATCACCAGGTCATTTCCTTCACTAGCTTACGTTTGCCAGCATATCCCACGGAACATTTTGGAAGCAACCTATGGAATAAATATTATAAGGCCAAGGGAAGATGAGGATCCAGATCGAAAGCCAACAGCTGAAGAGCTGCTAACAGCATATGGATGTGAGTGATGATCCTTGTAAAATCTGTCACCTACACTGTGTGCATGGTCCTGAACACGGCCCTGGGAGTTAGTTTTAAAGTTAGGCCCACCTTGGGTTTGTTGTGCATTGAATGCCCATGTTAATGGCTCATCTCCTGTGTGTGTTTTTCCAGTCTCATCTGACAGATGTAGGTGGTGTGGAGGACATTGGTGAGATGCCCTACCAGTCTGTAGTGTGCTGCTCTTACCCTTTCAGATACCCCCCATCAACTGTGTCTTGAATTAGACTATGAAGAATGCAGTGAATTCTGATGCTCTGGCCTTAAAACAAAGATAAAAACCCAGCGGGTTTCTGCTGGTAGGGAAATGTCAGCTCTCATAATTCCTTTCAGGTCAGGATATTTCTGTGGTATCTCTACAGTCAGCAATATTCCCTTTCTTTTTTTTACCCTGTTTTCCCCAGCAGAAGCCTCTTTCTAAGGACATTGTGTTTTTTCACAAAGGATACAAATGTGCAGTTAGGCAGCAGGAAAGAACATACTAACTCTCTTGTACTTACACAGGATGTACTTTGGATTTGTCTTCCAGATATGAGAGGTTTTATGACAGCTCATGGACAGCCAGACCAGCCGAGATCAGCTCGATATGTGTTAAAAGACTATGTCAATGTAAGTGCTTCCTAGATCTGTTTTTTTCCTTTCATGCTAGGAAGCATGGAGCACAACAAAGTGAATTCTGTTTCTCTGGATAAAATCACTGTATGTCAAAATACTCCAAATTGGTCTGGTTTTATGTTTTAAGTGACTAATTAAACTTCTCAAGCTGCGTAATCTTAAAAAGGTGATTGCCCAACAATATGGTGCTAGCTAAATAAATAATCCTATCTCTAAAACACCCAGCAGATATTCAGGAAACAAACCCATATTCCATAGCTGGACCAATATTGGGCACTAAGGAGTGCAACTCTGAGTGTTGTAATACTGCATGCCGCTGCAGCACCTCTCAGCAAGTTATTGTTGAGAATTTCTTAAAAGGATCCTCCAGTGCTCCTGAGAGTTTTGCACTGTATTGTTTGCAGCTGGAAATGGTGCTTGGAAGTAGGGTGGAACAGTACCTTAACTTAAAAGTCAAGCCAGTTGTTGCCTGGAAGGAGAAATAAAGTGTACTTATAGTCTGCTGGTGTGAGCCCCTGGGCTTTGTGCCCTTCTTAGGCTTGGAGTTGTTTTCTTTCCTCTCTGAGTTACTTTGGTAATAACTGTGTCCCCTTGCTTTCACAGGGGAAGCTGTTATATTGCCATCCACCTCCTGGTATTGACCCAAATGATTTTCAACACCAGCATCAAAGACACCTGGAGGGCAGAACTGTGCAGGCCACTGGACAGGTGAAGCCTGAGAAGAATACCAAAACAAAGCAAATTGAAAATGTGGTGGACAAAACATTTTTCCATCAGGTAAATTCTGGAGGAAATTTGTTCTCGGAGTTTTTGCTGCAGCACTTATTCATAGTTATTGAGGAAAAAAGCCACCTTTGAGGATGGAGGTGTGCTGGGTTGAGTTAATGGAGCTAGATGCTATGGGATCTGCATGTAATTTCTAGCCAAGAACTCTCTGTTCTTTTTATTATCTCTTAAATCACTGGGAATGTTCTAGGTGACTGACAGATTGCTAATGAGGTATGCATAGCTAGTTTTTAAGAGATCAGCAGGGTGACCCTTGTTGTTATGGACCTAACATCAATCTTGAGCAAACGAGGAGGGTGACTGGGAAGAAAGAGAAGGAGGGTGGGGTGACAAGGCACCTGACCCAGAACATAAGTTTGAACTAACAGGTCCTTCAAATTAACATTCCTTCCTTGAGCTGACATTTTTAGGGGATGTGATAAGCTTCTTTAAGACAATTGATTTAGTACTACCTGGTGTTTTGACTCAGAACCTGAAATCCAATGAAAAGAATACAAACTGATTTAAAATCCAATTGAGAAATCTCAAAATTAAGTAGAAAATGAGAATTTTTCTTAACCTGATGATTCTTGCTAGGTCCCACAGGAATCTCTTTTGCCCCTACACTACTGAAAAAATGCATTAATGACTGGCAGTGAAATGTGAAATCCATAAGATTAGGTCTGCATACCTGACAAAGATCAGAACAGGTGTTTAGCAGAGTAAAGAGAGTGAGCTGCAGATACAACATTCCATTGTCTTTGATTAGCTGGATATGAATGCTGTTTGTTTAGCACAGCTAAAGAAATCACACATTTTGAAAACAAGAACTCAGGCTCTTTTCAAAAAAACAGTGAGCTGGTTCAGAAAACCATGACCTGAAAAGAATTTTTGGGATTGCCAGACTCTTCCTCTGTCTGCCCAAAGTGCTGGCATGAGCTGTGAGCCCCATCAGTGCTACCCACGCTCCAGACTTGAGGGAATTATTTTAGTCTGTGGCTTTCACAGCCGCCAGATTTCTTTGCAAAGACAGCTTGTTGTGTACGAAGCAGGGGCTGTGAGAATCCATCCCAGGGCTGTAGCTGATGTCTGCAGCGTCTCGTCAGGGCTCTGCCTCTGCTTGCCGTGGTGGGTGCTGAGGTTCCAGCACAGCTGCAGGCACAGCTGGAGCCTGCTGGCAGGCTTGGGCTCGGATGTGTGCTGTGACCTTCCTGCAGCTCTGGGGCGGGGGCTGAGCGGGGCTGGTGGGTTTGAGCTTGCCTGTGTCTGGTTTTACTGACATATCACAGTTCCTGTGGTTAAATGTCTTCTCGTCGGTCACTGTGGGTTGTGTCTCCTCTTCCAGGAGAACGTTCGTGCCCTCATGAAAGGGGTCCGGGCTGCCATGGGATACCGGCCTGGCAGTGGCCTCGTGCCTGTGACTGCATCCAGTCCTGGGAATGTGGTAGGAAAGCCCTGGAAGAAACACGGAAACAGGAACAAGAAGGAGAAAATTCGCAGGATCACTAAGCACCTGGAGGCTTAGCTGTGGCACCAGTACCAGGCCTCTCCAGAGCAGGGACTGCACTATCCCACAGGCCTTAATTGAGGGATAAAAAAAAAAGGAAAAGTGGGCATCACTAGCTCACCTGGTGGCTCTGTGCTATGGGTTGGCCTGTGCAGGGATGGCTCTGGTAGTTGGAGCTCATCCCTTCTGAGAACAAAAGAGACCTGGCTGTTTGTGCTGTCTGGAAGCCAGCCCAGATGTTTGACTGCTGCTGAAACATCCTTTCAATGGGAGCAGATGGAGCCATGTGGGAATGTTTTTTCCTTCCATAAAGGATGTATTTTATGGTTGTTGTGATCAAAGCAAGCCTTGTAAAACTGGCTAAAATCTTCATAAACAGTTGGATTTCAATGACTGATGTTTGTTACATTATGAATTTTATTATGAGACTTTTTTTTTTTTCGTCTTTAGAGCTTGTTTGTTGATTTGACAGAACACTTTAGTGTGTTGAAAAATGAGGTAAAATTATCTTTATTGCCCTCTTCCTTCTCTGCTGCACCAGCCCTGTTTTGTAGAATCTGGTGCTGAAACCACTCCCTATTTCCCAGTTTGAGCAAAGCACAGCACACCATGCAAGGAAAATGTTGCTTTGTGTCCTTCACACTGAGCTGGTATCAGTTGTTTTTCTGTGTGACTTCCCACTGGTATTTTAAAACATTAGCTCTGTGTGACTGGCTAAAAATCTGGTGCTAATTTGTCCTTAAATATATTTGAGATTTTACTGCCTATATGGTGTCATGTTCTCATTGACCTAGTCACAGAAGTGTCTATTAGCAGATTTTAATTGAGTACAAGAGTATTTGATACTAAAAAGACTTTACTTACTTGAGGTCAGAAGATGTACTTATTAGCTGCACTTCTGAGAAAATGTGCACTTTGTCAATGCTCTTCATTCCATGTTCAGCACAGGGAGTAATGATAGGACTGAAAAGAGTTTGGTTTTATGTGATGGGGTAAAGATTATGCTGGTCTCTGATACTAAGAAAGAGATTGTTGTCTTGTAATTTCATACTTTCCAGGCCTTAACTATGGATGGAGAGATGAAAGCAAATGCTAAGCAAAGCCACAGCATGTGTGGGGTGTGCAGCCAAGCTGGTTTTGGCTTTGTAACCCTTTGTGTGTGTGTCCTGTACAGCCAATTTGTCCCTTGACAGCAGAGCTCTCACCTCAGCTCCTGATTCCCCTGGAGTTGAGTTCTTAATTACATCATTGCAAGGAAGATAGTTCCCTATTACCTGTAAAATTAAAACATAATTACACTGAATTAATATGGTTAATGGTATTTTAAGTCAGTGTTCTGTAGCGAAAAGTAAATTCTTAGGAGAGACTGTTTAATCTGTATCTCCTGGAGAAGGTGATCTTTGCCTTTGTTTCCTGAAGAGGTTGTGCCTTAGCCAAATCACTCGGATCCAACTTCTCCACCCTCCTTGCAGGAATGATATCTGCTTTTGTCCCTTATAATACTTTAGGTACCTGATTGTTCCGAAACAGCCATTTCTTTTTGTCCTGTCTTGTGTGAAACTATTGCCTGTCAAATTCCATGCCAAACTTAAGAGTACCCTGTATTTTTTTCCTATTCTGTCTTTCTCTTTTCAAAGCCTTTTGAATTCTTAGCTCATGTTGCCTGTAGCTGAGTTCTCTTTTTATGCATTCTTTGCCTTTTTCTGTCAGCTGGGTCTCCGTGAGCCTTCTTGCTGGACAGGCTGTGCCCTGATAACAGACCCTTCCAAATCTAATGAGTGACAGAAATTGCCAGGGCCTGAGACTTGAGACAACTGCTTATTGCTTGCAGAAAGCTCGGGCCATGAGACCTGCCAAGCAACTTGCAGTGTTTGCATGAGTGAATGGAGGATAATGTAAATAGGAGTAAGCAAATACTGTTTGCTCAGGCTTGTTAAATGCAAACCATTCCTTGTGGTGCTAAAGGACTCTTGCCTTAATATTTCATGCTGTTACTGAGCAGTGGGCAAACTATGAAGTAGCAAGGAGCATGGTTAAGTTAATGCTTTCCTCTGGTCTTTCATCTGTTGCTGAACCCCATCCCTCTCCAGGCAATGCCAGCCGGGCCTGGCTGACTGCTCAGTGCAGCACATGGGAGCAGTTGGCAGGCATGAGGCAATGTGGGCACTGCTTGTTTGTCAGGGGCCAGCACAAAGGAGACTCTGTGCTTTGCCCTCACCACCTGTGAATGAGCCTCTGCTGCTCCACTGCTTGCCAGAGAAGGCCAGTTTCCATTTTGGAGTGCTGTTTTCTTCAAGTGCCTTGTGTGTGTGTAGAGGGAGCATGCAGGCTGCAACTGGCTCCAGTCTGTTCTTTGGAATCCACAGCACTTCCAGCACCCCAGCAATCTGCCTCCCTTTTTAGGGGGCTTGGATTTATAAGGTAAGCAGTTCGTTTTCCTGAGCGATGTTGTGACCTGCAGCAGAAATGCAGAACTGGTTTGGGAATCTGGTTTGAAGCTGAACTGCCCTTTTGTGGTATCCTGTGCTTGCATTGTGAACTACAGTTCGACCTGCAGGTGCCATTCTCCTCCAGGCCCCATCTCCCCTGTTTAGGGGGCCTCAGACCAGCCCACAGTGGGCTCCCACAGCATGTGGTGCTTTCTGTCCAGGGAGAGCTGCTGTGTGCTGTGCTGTGGGTGGAGGGTGGTGCTGGGTACCACACCTGCAGGGCAGCACTGCAGGTGGAACCACCAAGGCTGCCCTTCACACATAGGACTTGCCATTGCAGCTTCAAGCTGCTGCCCAGGCTATCCATCTACTGAAAAACGTGCTTTGCAGAGTCTGTTTTGAGGAAGAGCAATATTTTTTACACTGTCCCTGAAACCTGAAGCATCATGGGTGAGCAAGCAAGGGGAGGGGGATGCCAGGATGCAAATCACTAAGTCACTCTGCTGTGGCTCATCTAACTGCGGTTGGTAGGTGATGTAGGAGCCTCGCTCCCCTCAGCTTGGCGAAGCCAACACTACACAAATCCTCTGCCCCTCACCCCACTGCAGACCGTGCTGTGGGGCTGGCAGAGTCAGGGGACTAATCTTTTCCCAGCACCTCAGCTCAAGGATCATGGCTTTTGCACAAGGAGTCTGCAGCAACAAACTGCCATGTGAACACCTCGCTGGTTTTCTTCAGTTTCTGCCTAGACCAAAAGCACTCCATTATGTCTCTGGAGGAGGCTGAATTCCTTCTCTCCCGCCATTAGGGGCCAGCCTTTCCCAGGCAGAGGAGCTGTCCTGGCACCTCAGGCAGCAGTGTTGGGTCCTGTTCTAGTTTGGGATCCCAGCAGAGTGCAGGTCCCCAGGGACTCCCCACCCCACGTGCACCCCTGTGGGGTAACACACGAGCTGCTCTTCCCAGTCAGGCTGGCGAGGTGGCCAAGAGGACCACAGTGGGGAGTGTGGCTCTGGTCCTGGCAAGGCAGGAGCTGGGTCCAGGGCATTTCACACTGTTTCTGCAAAACTTAAGCAATGCTTTCCTGATGGGCCTGAGACACTGTTTCTTTAAAGTAAGAAGCAGCCTTTTCTCTTTCCTCTTGCGTCACAACTCTTTTTGTCCTCCTGTGAGGAATTTCAGGCTGTTGCCTGGCCCCAGCAGGTTCCTCTACCCTACATGTCTGTGAGGAGCAGCATTGTGCTGTCCACCTTCCCTTTGTGTGGCTTTTTTACTGAGTCTTTTCTTTTTTTGCTGCAAAAGGAAAGAAAAATGCTGGAGAAAAATATGGAGCTGCTGGGAGAGAGGCAGAGAATAGTTCCCCAGTGTACCTCAGAATATAATCTCTCAGGGCTAAATGCCTGAGGTACCCAAGAAATCTTGGGACATGAAGGGAGGTCATGGTGAGGACAAGAGGAAAAGAAACCACAACTGAGTCAGAGGAACCCTGCCCCAGTGTTCTTTCTTGCTGTGGGAAAAGGGTCTGTCCTGTGGGTGGTGTCAGGGCAGGAGGACTGTGTGTGCTGGGTGGAGCAGGCTTGGGTTTGTCCTGGCAATGTCCTCAGCTCCTTGTCATTTGGGTGTTACAGCAGAAAAGAAGGCAGAGAAGCAGAAACATTGTCATGTCCACGAGGGGAAGGTCCTGCAGTCCAGCCAGGCTTTTGCTGTCTCCACAGAGCAAAGGGAAGATGGAAGCCTCTGCAGAGCCCCTTGGTGTTGGCCTGTGCTGGTGGAACAAGCTCATCTGGGATTTCACAGGGCTTTCAGCAAGTTGTCTCTGTTTCCCTGTGTTTGATGGCTCTTGGAACCAGCTGTGCTCATGGCAGTGCAGGGGGATGCTCAGGAACCATTGACGTGTGGGTCACAGGGAAAAGGGATTCTTCTCTTGAAATGCTCAATGTCTTTCTTGGCCACACCCTGGGTGCTCCTGACCCCTCTCTTCACATGGGGCAGGGATGGAAGTGTGTGAGAAGAATGGAAAGTAGTGCTGTTCTACTTTGAGCTTTGCTTGTGCTGTGATGCAGAAAAGGAGAACGAAATACTTTCTAGTTTTAAACACAGATAGTTCGTCTTTCTGGAGGGGTGATGCAGGTCCTGTGCTGCCCTGGGAGCTGAGCTGCCCTGGGGCTCCCTCACACCCACCTGTGGCACGGCCTGTTCCTTTCCCTTCACAGTGGGACTTTGCAGATGTGACGGTGCATTGGAGCTGGCCCAGCCCTGCTGCTCAGCCTTGCTTTGGGCTGTGCCCTGGCACCTTTGGACAACCTGCAGCCCCTTCAGGATCTCTGGAGCACCCCAGGCAAAAAAGCAGTAAGCAGCAGAATGTGTTTCCTTGGGGCTCTCCCAGGGGAGGTGAGAAGCTCTGGGCTATCACCACATGCTGCCATGCCATGCTGTGCCTGGAGCCCTGCCTGGGTGGAGCGTGACAGCTTCCACCATCTCCTTTCACCCTTGTGCTGCTGCAAAGGGGCATGGGGGTCCCCTTTTCTCACCACTGATGGCTTCTTTCCTTGGAACTGGGGCTGTGGGAGAGGTGCAGCCTCATGGCTTGGTTCAAACCCAGCAGTCTCCTCTTTTGGTTGTGCTGGTGTCCTGCATTGGGGGTTACAAGACATGCCCACTGGAAACAAAGCCATCTGATCCAACTAACAAGACAGGAGAAAGGGACAGTCCTCACTGGTGGCCACCATGCTTCCTGATCATTTCTCACTGCTGAACACCAGCACCAAGAGCCACAGACCAGTGACATGGAAACCCACTCAGCAGGTTATGTATGCCTTCAAGTCTCTATGTGGAGGCTAACCCATCGCTTATGGTCTGCCTGGCAGGTGCCAGCTGTCATAAAGTAGAGCACTGCCAATTCATGTGCTAGGGAGGTGAATTTCCTGCCCTGGGATGATGTGTGTGGTGCAGACCAGAGGAGCCTGCAGAAACACAAGAGCTCATACAAAGGTGAGGAGGAAGCAGCCAGTTGCATTCACAGAGCTGAGCCTGTTCAAGTGCCTTGGGCCGCATTGCTCTGGTGAGGCAGCAGCAGCTGCACAAGGATCAGCCCACACTGATGGTTCGTTGCACATGAAGTGCTGCTTTTCCTCAAATCTCATCTGTGTCTTTCAAGTCTGAGACTGTGCCCTGCTGCTCCAGCCTCAGGATGCTGGGAGGGAAGTCCTGTGTGGTCTGGACACTCAGCTGCAGCAAGAGCATCCAGGATGAGGACTTGGGGACCTGCCTGGCTCTCCTTCTGCTCCTCACTGTTACAGGGAAAGAGAAAAGTTTACATACAGGAGAGTGGTGGAGAACACAATTGGAGCCTGTTTGGTCCCTGGAACTGGAGCTTAGATCTTTGCTCCAGGTTAGGTGGTGGTGGCTCCTACAAGGAACATATTACAGAAAGAGCCTTTGCTATAGCCCCAGACTGATGGTGTCTCCCACGGCCTCTTTTGAGGTGCTGCTGATTTGTAGCTTCTTCCCAATTGCATGCACCCTGCCCTGGCCTCCATCCTCTATAAATTCTAAAGAAGAAAGAAAAGAAATGGGCGATCATGATGTTTTAACGCCTTGGTCAAATCTCATCAAGCTCTGCTGCCTGGCACTGCCATCCCTCCAGCCGACTGACTGAGCTGGCACCTCCCCTGTGTGCTGTGGAAAATGCACGGCTCATGAACAGGGTGAGGATGGGTCCCAGGGCAGGCAGACCCTTCCTAGTTTGCCTTCAGCAGCAAGAAGAGCCTTTGCAGAGCTCCTGCTGATAAGAAGGGCCTGCATTCATGTTTCCAAAGGCCTGAGCAAATCGGTGAGTGGTTGAGGCTCAGAAATCCAGACGCCAGACAATGGAAAGGCTGGAAACATAAAGGAAAGGAAATTCTTCTGCTGTATTGCCTTTCCTATGGCGATAAGATAACCCGAAGTGAAACAAAAGTCTCCGCTGCAGACCGTGGGGTGGGCACCTCAGCTGCTTTCTAAAGCACAGGAGGATGTCTGCATGAGCCAGGACCTCCTGAGCTGAGCCGGGTGTGTGCGGCTGTCCTGTGGGCATGCAGAGGGCAGAGATGGTCTCAGTGCTTTGCAATTAATCTTGGGGAAACAGGTAACCTGGTCTGCTCCTGCTCCATCCCATGGGACCATCTGTGTCCTTCATTTATACACTTGCTAGAGAAATTGTGGAACAGTTTGGGTTGGATGGGACTATTAAAGACCCCCTGCAATGAGCAGGGACATCTTCAACTACATCAGGTTGCTCAGAGCCTGACCCAACGTGGCCTTAAATGTTTCTAGGGATGAGGTAACTACTGCCTCTCTGGGCAACCTGTTCCAGTGTTTCCCCACCCTCACTGTAAAATATTTCTTTTTTATATCTAATCTAAATTGGTTCTTCTTCAATTTAAATCCATTACCCCTTGCCATAAAACAGCAGGCCTTGCTAAAACATGTGTCCTCATCTTTCTTATAGGTTCCTTTCAAGTACTGAAAGGCAGGTCTGAGAGGTCTCCCGAGAGCCTTCTCCTCTCCAAGCTGAACAGCCCCAGCTTTCTCAGCCTTTCCTCACAGGAGAGGTGCTCCAGCCCTGTGATCATCTTTATGGCCTCCTCTTGGACATGCCTCAACAGGTCCACATTTATCTTACATTGGGGATCCCAGAGCTGGGTGCAGCACTGCCGGTGCTCATCAGAGCAGTGTAGAGGGGCACAATCCCCTCCCTCAGCCTGATGCCCACACTGCTTTGGATGCAGCCCAGGATACACTTGGCTCCCTGTGCTGCCAGTGCACATGGCCAGGTCATGGNTGCTCCAGCCCTGTGATCATCTTTATGGCCTCCTCTTGGACATGCCTCAACAGGTCCACATTTATCTTACATTGGGGATCCCAGAGCTGGGTGCAGCACTGCCGGTGCTCATCAGAGCAGTGTAGAGGGGCACAATCCCCTCCCTCAGCCTGATGCCCACACTGCTTTGGATGCAGCCCAGGATACACTTGGCTCCCTGTGCTGCCAGTGCACATGGCCAGGTCATGGCCAGCCTCTCACCCACCAGCACCCCCAAATCCTTGACAGGGCTGCTCTCAATCTGTTCTGTACTGAAATCAGGGGTTGCCCCAACCTGGGTGCAGGACCTTACATTTGCCTTTGTTGAACATCATGAAATTCCCATGGGCCCATTTCCCAGGCTTGTACAGGTCCCTCTGGATGGCATCCCATCCTTCAAGAGTGTCAGTTGCATCACAAAGCTTGGTGTCCTGCTTTAAATCTTACTGTAAATGGTCTGGAAGAGCTGAGAAAAATGAGGCCACAACATTTGCTAGTGACACATTGCTATTGGGTGTATGAACGTCCCCAAGCTGGTGGCAGGTGTTGAAAGCATTGCTGAGTGGCTGAGGAGCAGAGTGACATGTTGTATGTGCTATGTATTATATTTCACACATATGTCCTGGGGGACAGGAACAGAGTGATGTCCATGTGTGCAGGGCTGGGAGCAGGATTAGCTGCTGCCAAAGAGGAGGCTGGTCATGGGAGTGCAGTGGTATGTGGGAGCTGCTGGGGCAAGGGCTGCAAGGGAATCTGTGCCATGTACAGTGTTGGGCACCCTGCAGTGCCCAGAGCTGAACAGGCCATGAGAAGAGGCATGAGGGACATGAATGGCATCTCAGTAAGGAGGGAGAGGAGCCTCTCAAGAGGTGCCCTGACCCAGAGATGGGATGTGATGGGGAAGATACCATTTGGAAAGCAAAGGAAAGGAAAGGACAAGTGCCTCTGCTGTGTCTTGGAATGCAGGGACAGGGAGGTCTGAAATGAAGCTGTCCAGAGATAAATTCAGATTACAGCCTGCAGGCTCAGAGCAGGCTCAGATTAACTGCGGAAATCATTGTGGGCTATTTTGGGCAGCGGGACTGAGATGAATGATGAGTGGAGTTCAGAGAGGCAGCCCAGGGCTGCCTCTGGCTCAGGAAGCCCCCAGGCTGTGGCGCTGGGAGTGGCAGGGTGGGCTGCAGGAGGTCACCCTGTCCTGACCTGTTCTGCCCTGGCCCCAGAGGGGAGCCTCTGGTGTGTCGCAAGAGCTGCTTTGGTGTCCCCTCATGGATAGCTGAACCTCAGAAAGGAGTGGGATGGGTGCTGTGCCCAGTGGACAGTGCCTGGCCCGTTCTCATGGGGATCCCAGGGTGGGAGCTGCAAAGGGGCATGCTGGTGTTTGTTTGGGCTATGGGAAGGGATGTGTCAGGGACCCGGCAAAGGGAGAAGCGGCATGGGAGGGCGCTGGGGCTCAAGCATCACACACCAACTGTGGTTTGCAGCTCTTCAGCAACTTCATTGTCCTCTGCCCTGGGGTGCAGCAAAAGGAGATCAGTGGCCTCAGCCCCTTCAGATCTTGTGTTCAGTCCACCTTGGGGTTTCCCGTTTGGTTTCACACTGATGGCCCAGCTCTGTAAAGCAGTGGGCTGAGCTGCAGGCATAGGGAGACATGCAGGAATCATCAGCAGCTTTGACGGGGTGGTTGTGACACTTGCAGCACCTGGCAATCTGTCCCTTCGTCCTGCCTTGAGAAGCAGGTCCCAGCAGCAGAGCAAAAAAGGGCACAAAGCACAGTAACACCAGGCAGGTGTTGTACATCTGTGCAATGCAGTTTGCTGTAACTTCTGCCTACTCCAAGTAGCCCTCAGAGGCTGACTCTGCTGGGATGGTTGGCGAGCTACCACTGGTGCCAGCACCTCTGACGGAGATCACCCCATCAGCACCCCCTGTTGCTCTAAGGAGTATGAAGAGCCCACTGGAGTGTCCCAGCACTGCTGCCAGGCCAGACCTGCTGCAGTCACATGTTGCACAAGCAGTGGGGTTAGCTGCAGGTATCCAGCTTGGCCCCACTGCTGTTTCCCCTGCTAGAAAGGTGATCTGAGTGGACCAGGCAGTTATCGCCTGTGGGACATCACTGCAGGCTCCTGCTGGCTGTCCCAATGTCCCACAGTTGCCTTGTGGGTTTTCTCCTACCCTGTGGCTTGGAGGAGACGGGAGCCAAGCATGTTCTGCTCTGTCAGGGAATGAGGTTTGTGGGGTATGAGGATCCACTCAAGAGGTTTTGTGGTCCTCATGACTCTGCTGCGGAGGGTCCCCAGGTGGCCTTGCAGCAGCGAGAGCAGCACTGCAGGAGTGCCCTGCTCCCCTCACTGCACAGATGCTCTGCAGGCAGGTATGGGCTTGTGGGCTGCTCTTAGGCTTCCTGGTGAGATGACATAAGCTCTTTAGGTGATCCTCTTTGCCCTGGAACTGAGAACAACGTGTGTCCTGTTGCAACTGGTATTTCAGGGACCAAGCTGTCCCTGGGGTCAGACTGAGCCTCCCAGGGGCAGGACGGCCACTGTCCATGGTGGATCTCCTGCGTGGTGACAGCACGAAGCTGAGTGGCTTTGAAGTGCCCTGCAGTGCTCTCTGCACAGTTGTTGGACAGGATCTGCACAGCCATTGTGCAAAGCAAAACAAACCCTTCCTATCTGTGCTGGGCTCAGAGGGGCGGCTCTGCTTCCAGCTGGGAGGCTGCAGAGCCAGCACTGCCCTGCCAGAGTCTGCTGATAACCATCTCCCCTTGCAAAAGAGTTCAAGTCCCTGCTCCAGGCAGGCGATGTCACCTTATCAGCACTTGAAGGCTCCTGATAAAGGGATCAATCTAACTTCAGCTGCATCCCCACCTGCAAACACAATGTGAGGGGTGCAGCCAAAGTGAGCAGTGGCCGGAGCCCACGTGTTCTTTCGCCCTTAGGAGGGTCAGGGCTGCCCGGACTCGGCACGGCACAGTGTCGGGGCTGGGAACAATAGTGGCCACAGCGCTGGCGACCACAGGGTGGGTGATTACCGAAAATCATGCGCTCACCCCGGCTGCAGCAGAGGCAATTTGTCAAAGTCCCATTTTCCTTTCCCTGATAAGATAGGGCTCGAGGAGTACAATAATGCTTTTCCGAGATACAATCGTGGCTCTTCTACCCAGCACACACGTGGGGGAAGCTAATTTTGGCCATGCTGGGCTGGCAGTGGGTGAGAGGAGCCCTCAGTCTGTGTGGGGACTGCAGTTCAAAGGACAGAGCAACTCTCTGAGCCTCGACGACCAAAATAACCCTGGGGGCAGCAGGATCACTGCCCCAGCAGGCTGGCACATACCTTGTCCCTGAAGCACTCCTAGAAGGTGCCATTGCTGCAGAAGGAGCTGTTGCCGCTGGCTTCAAGGTATGGAGCTGATACGATGTGGCATAATGCTGCTGCCCTGCCAACAACTCGTAAACCCTGCTTGAGGATGAAGCAATCAGGGTCCACAGTGCTCCCTCTCACCCTCGCAAGCACCCAGCACATCTTGCTGCACCCTCACACCCTCTTCCCTCCCGTGCTTGGAACATTATCCCATCCCAAGGGTGGCACCAGATGTGAGACCAGTGTTCATGCCCTGGCCAAAGAAAGCTGCCCATTCCCAGCTGCCTGCACCATGGCTTGCTGGCTGAGCATGGGCAGGAGAGTGATCTTGGCTGCCTGCTGCAAGCCAGTCCCTCTGCAGGCAGCTCCAGTGCCATCACAGTCTCAAGAGGAAAGGAGTAAACAGCACCACTGACAAAGCTAGACTTTATGGGATCTCTGGCCTCCCTGGGAACCAGACTCTTTTAATAATATATACAATATTTGTAGATGCTGGATCTGGCCTTCCTCAGGATCAGCACAACCCTCTGGAAGAGCTGATGTTTCCATTTCAGCATATTGCTTGGGATGCACTTTCTGCACAGTTTGAGATTTGAGCATAATATTATCTTCATGAACCACATTCACCAGTCTGATAATGTGACCCAACAAAAGGTCAATGGAAAAGTTAATATAATTTATTGGCTGTTATAAAAAAAACCCTAATCATCTCTTTTTCCTTTTTCCTGACCCCCCACCCGCACCCAGTGCCCTGCTGACATTTTCCAGCCATTCCCAAAACAATGGCCAGGGTGGGAATGCTCTGAGTGGGTACAGGTTTAAAGGCTTTTCCTGATGGGCTGCAGCTACATCTGCCTGCTCAGCTGCCCCTCCCTGAGAGGTGTGAAGGGGATGATGTGCTCAGCCAAGGTCACCAGGCTGGCCAGGGACAGGGATGGCACCAGGTCAGGTTTGGGCAGACCGAGTGGTTTCAGTATGTTTGCTGACTATCCTCTGCTCTCTGAGGTGTCTGTAGCTCATCTGCTTTGGGCTTGGACGGGACACCTCTGCTGCTGACCATCTCTGCCGGGTTTGTAGCTGTGAACAGGAGGAAAGGACAATCCAGCCAGGTTCCAGAACGTCAGGTGCTGCTTCTGGAATGTCTTGAATTAAGCGCTTGATGGCCCCAAGAGCCCTCTCCATGAACACAGCCTGTTGTGGAGGTTTCCATCAGCACCTGCTTTGTTACCTGTAGGGAAAGCTGCAGGAATCCCCAGTGCTGGGCATAAGTGTGTGCAAGTGGGCATGTTCCTTTGCACTTCTGTGTGAGTGGAGGGGATGTGCTGCCACACAAGCACCCCTTTTCCTTGCACAGTCCTCCCTTCGGGTTTCTCAGCCACCCAAAATACGCTGCTCTCCGCTCAACCCGGGGCTGACACTGGAGAGCTGCTGCTCTCCACGGGTAGGCAGCATCAGCGTGTCTCCTCTTCCCGGGAGCCCGAAGTGTCTGCAGAGCCCCAGAAGCTGCCAGGAGCAATTAAGCAGCCAGGTGTTTGTCAGGGCATGACCTGTCCTGAGGAGGCAGATGAGCTTGAGTACTAAGGTGGAGCTGAAAAAGTAATCAGTCCTTACTTACGTTAATACCTTACAGATGCAAAATAAAGGACCCCAGAGGGCAAGGGATGGTGGAAAGGATCCAGCAGTTCCTGTTTCATCATTTGCTGCTACTTCGAAGTAGAGTTGCTACACGCCAGAGCTGTGAAAGGGAGAGTATGGGGAAAACATCGGTCCAGGGCTGCGGGAGGAGAAAGCCCAGAGCTGCCCATTGCTGCCAGGCTGCAGCACCCCGAAGTCTGTCACGGTCGCTGGGCATGGAAACTCTGACTCTTGCCACAAAGTACCTGTCCTCCCTGGCTTCTTTGCAGCATTGTTTCCAGCCTGGCTCTTGCCAAGGAAATGCTGGAGAGATGGAGGGAGCAGTGTGGCCTGGAAAGCAGAGGGAAAAGAAAACGCAGATAACTTTTAAAGTAAGTAGTTTTAGAAAAACAATGTGAGCATCAAACACGATCTTGCCTTCTGTTTTGTAAAGCTGGTTTGTGCACGGGGCTGGCTGTACCCTGGAGGCTCCCTGGTCTTGCAGCTCTGCCTGGCACTCTGGGGTGCTTCTGCCCACCAGCAAACACAACCTCTCCTTGTGGGGGAACCAGGCTCCCACACTGTGAATGCTCCCCTGCCTTGCTTGGGAAACTCCAGAAAGGAGGAGACAGGAAAGTGGAAACCCCAGGCCTGGGCTCTGTGACAGGTAACCCTGAGTTTCTCCAAGCCTTTCACAAGCAGGAACCTTAGGATGCTGTGCCAGCATTCAGGTACCCCTAGTCAAGATTTCCCTTGTGCAGAAATACCAGTCTGTGCTGTTTGTGTTCCCAAGACTTTCTGCCTGCCCTAGAAACTGCTCTTCAGTTTCTTGTGGGTGAGCTGATCTTCTCTGGCCCTTGCACAACATGTTCTGTGCCCATCAGCTCATTTACCTCCTGCTCTGTTCCAGCTGGTGCCAGGCCATGTGGGCAGGGCATGCCAGTCCCAATAGCAGTGATGCTGCCAGTCTGTAGGACAAATGGGGAGCCACTGTGGCATCAGAGGACATTGTAGAAGCATGGCTTCTCAGACCATAACAAACTCATGCACTTTGCCCATTTTGTTGAAATAACAGAGATGAAAAAGTTATTGAGGATGACTGATGGTGGGCCAAATGACCAGACAGTGTAACCTGCCTCATTCTCCAAGGCGCCGTTTCAGGGAGAAGAGCTGCACACAGGCTTTGGCCTCTGTCCTCTGCAAGTAGGCATGGCCCAGCCTTGCTCTGGAGAGCATGAAGCAGAAGAAAGCCTTCCCAGCCTTCTGTTTTGTTGTAACAGCACCGACCGCTGGTCTGCTGGGCCATTTCCCAGGAGGTGCTGTGAGAACAAAGTTGCATAAGTCACTTCACCAATAACTTTTGGTCTTGATCTGCCCTGGACCGCACTGCTAAAATGGTGTCCAGTCTCTAGGCACAGCAGGGTATAGGAGTTGTTCCTTAACCTGGCAGGACAGGGGCATCTTGTTTTGGGATCTGTGATGAAGACCTGGAGCAGCCATGGATATCAACCGACTCCTGTCCAGCCCATACTGCAGTCTCCGTTGGTGCAGCAGTAATAGGGAGATTTGTGTTTGGCTCCCTGATCACAGAATCATGGAATATTCTGAGTTTGAAGGGACCCACCAGGATTATCAAGACCAATTATTAAGTGAATGGCATGTATGGCGGTCAAACCCATGACCTTGACCCAGAATGGCTGCAAGATCTGCTACTTCTCTGCAAGTGATGTTGAAGGACATAAGGTGAAATCAAGAGCTGCATATGCTATAAAAATCAAATCCACGGGGTTATTTTGTGGTTCATTAGGGGAACTTTGTTATGATAAATATGTCTCAGAAACTGGGAACCCAAACAGCAATAGTTCAAAGACATTTTTCCAGTGCCACACATCTAAAGCTGCCCATCACAGCACAGCTTTGTTGGGCAAAGTGTAACAGGGATCGTATCCTCACTTCCTGCCAAGGGTATAAGAGCAAGAGACTAATTTGCAGATCCTGAAGAATGTGACAGTGGTATTTCAGCAGCTCTAATGCTCTGCAGCCTGTGAAGGCTGCACAGTAACTGAAAGGAAATATCTTTGTTTTTATTCACTTGGCTTTATTCCTAATTCACTCTTTGATGCCATCAGCCTGGGATAATACGTTTTCAGAGATATGGTTGAAATTAAGGAAATGAGTCTGATTAAAATACTTTGAAGGAGAAATATACAACAATAGAGATATTAAAGGCCTTATTTTCAAGCAATTCTAACACAAAATCAAAATATTGTGCTGCTAGATGGCGAGATCCATTAGCAGTGTGTGTGCATTCTTCAGCTGGAGAGACTATCGCCTTCTTCAACTAGGAAAGTTGCCAGAGAGCTTGAATCTGTCCTCTGTGCTGGGTGGGCAGTGAGAGGCAGATTCATTTCACAGTAAAATACTTGCAGCCAAATAATAAATGCACAAGGACTTGCCCTTTGCCCATTGTCCTCTGATGGGTAGAAGTAATGGTTTCTCAAGAGTCTCACATTCAATGGTTGCACACTTATCTTATTTCAGCTCTCTTTAGAAAGTTGCTTTAATTTTGTTAACTGTCCTGGGATAGCTTAGCTGTAAAAATGTTACCTAGTATAGGGTTTATGCTGTTCATTGGTGTGGGTGGAACTCCCCCATCTACTGGAATACTTCTCAGTGATGCCAGAGGCTTTTCAAGTACTTAATGGGTCCCCTTGGCAACTCTTCCCTGTGGCTGGGACAACTGCTACCAAACTCAATGTTCCTTCATAGCATCGCAGCCTTTGCTCTGCTACCATCACCAGTGCTGATGTGGTGCCCAAAGGATTTCAGTCCAGTCCGTGGGCTGGATGTGACAAACCCTGTGCAAGCCACCAGGAGACTGGTGTCCTCAGTGGAGACACTCCATCAGTGAGCTTTTGTGTGTGTGCTGCATGGCAGCATTAAGAAGTAATATGGTGGAGCAATGAAGGCAGGTAAAGGCACTTAGATCCGACTTATCTTTAGGTAAGACATTGGCTAGGCAAAGGCCGACAGTCCTTCTGTCTGAAAGACTTCTGCATTATTTAAAAAAAAAAAGGAAAGGAAGGGAGAGGGGAAAGGGGTAAGTAGCAACAAAAAGAATGCACCAAGTAGCTGCACAGTGATTCCATTACACCTTTGTGGCAGCAGAAAGCCAGGAGAGGAGAGTGGAGGATAACTCCTGAGGAGGGATTAGTGTTTAAAGGACCTAAGAAGTAATCTGGAGACTGTTTCCTATGGCAGTCGTTGGGCTAGCAAGTGGAATGGGAAAATACATTACTATAAGCAGTGACTTTTTAAGATTTTGTTCAAGTAAATGGAGTAATGAATTATCCTTTCCCTCTGCTACTGAAGATGTGTGACTTATTAGACATGTAGTTATTGTAATGGAAATAACTAGCAACGCTGTTTTAAACCAAGAAGAACTGGATGTCTGGGAAATGGGAAAAAGGATTAGGCAGCACAGGGAAAAAAAAAAAAATTCATCTGTGACAATCTTGGGCACTTTGTACAATTTGCTCTTTAAGCTGTTTCACAAGCTCATCTGGCAGAGAAGTGATAATAAATTGTTCAGCAACTCAGCCTTGCCAAAGTAGTTTAAGGAGCTTTCAAAGAAGACTTTTAAAGACTTAGGGCTTTCAACTGCATGTGAAACATCTTGAAAAGTGAATTTGTAATTGCAAATTGCTAACTGCTGTTTAATGGGTCACCATTTACCTGTCTGTGTGTTCATGTGCTCTGGCTCTCAGGTCAAGAATCAGATGTTCCAATGCAGATCCCATGCCCATGTCTGAGTGCCCAGCATGGCAGGGATGTCACTGCTGTTGCCAACCTACTGAACTTGAAAATCCCAGCTGGCAGAGCCTGCAAACAACTGAGGTCAGGAAAAAGAAATAAAGGTAGGAGGAGAAATGTCATGTCTACATACAGCCAAAGCATAGAGCCTTATCCACTTTCAGCCCCTTTTCTTATGAGGCTCTTTTTGTTTGGCTAAGGATGTGTGGGGATTAGAGAGTTACCCCAGAGATTCCATCCCCTAAGCTTGTAACACCCTTGCCAGGAAAGTCAAACACACAGGGCCAGAGGTGTCCCACAGGAGGCCCCATAGCTGTCCCCAGGGAGGGCTTTGTGACACAAGGCTAGTGGAGATGTGTTTGCAGCATCTGGGACCAGATGTGGCCAGCTGGGCACCTCTGCCTCTGGAGGTGGGTCCCATAACCTTCTCTGAGCGAAGGCACATATTTATGCAGCCCTACCAGAAAAGGCAGGGTGGAACACACTAATATATACACATTAAAGACACTGAATAAATAAACAGTAGGTTTTGATTTATTTTCTCTGCTACTTGGATATCTTAGTTTTGGCACAAGATAGATTTAATACACAAACGTGATCTCCAGATAGGTTCTTTTCCTGGCTGATTTAGAAATCATATGCAAAGGAGAAAAACTTAGCAAATGTTCTCAAAGCAAAATTATATTTATGCTGTTTACTGCCAAAGAACATAAAATCCTTGGCCCCCATCAGCAAGATTATGCACAATGGGTAAGAACTGTTCTCTGCCCTAAAGGATTTACTTTTTTAGATGAGGGATAACACTGGGTACAGTCAGACTGGGAAAGCACATAAAATGTGATTAGTCAGTCTGAGACTCACTAAATGCTGTACACTTAACGAGCATTGTTGAGCCTCACCTGGGAGTGTGTCATATGTAAAAAATATTCGGGTCACAGAAAGTTGTAAATGAATTGTAAGTTTTATTGTGGGACTGGTACCCAGATCAAGTTCAGGTGGAATACATGTAACTGTGCAATAAAAATAGTCACAGGAAGCCTGTTAAGGAAGGCTGCAGGACTTACTGCTCCTCCTGTCTTCAAGCCCCAAGCTGCTTACCTCCTCCCACGGTACTGAGCAAAGTCTTGAGGAATTACACTGACTGTGAATGGCCATAACATTTCCAAAAGTAGTGACAATGCTGGATTGTGTTCTCTGGCTCCTTTCCTGCTAACCAGACTCACTAAGGTGAACTAAACAGAGAAAAACGGTTGTTTTCTCTTGCAATTTATTTTCTTTTCTTGTTTCTACCAGGTTAAACACCAGATGCTTTAAAAGCAGTGTGATTTCTTAGTGTATACCTAGAAATAACTCCTGATGCCCTGTGATCTGTCCCTTCCCTGGAGAAGCTGCAGCCAGCAATGCTGCAGGAGAGCAGAGGTTGCCAGGCACTTCCAGCAGTACAAACCACAGTGACGCCAAGAGAGCTGGAAAGCAGGGAATGTGCCAACCACAAAAATTAATCTCTGACTTAATAACAGCCTGCATGGTTTGAGGTTTGTGAAACAATAAATGAGTTCAAATTTGCCAGCGACTGAAAAAGAAAAGCAATTAGGTGTTAAGGGAAATCTTCTAATGGGGATAAAGATAATACACTAGAATATGCAATGGGTTGAAAACTGTGATGAGAAATTAATCTTTAATTGAAAATTACTAAAGGATTTTTGATGAAGTTCATATAAATCTATGTATCAAAGCAAACCTTTTAACTCTTTTTACTAATAGGGAATGACAGAGTAAGAGCTTCTGTTTAATAGCACTAATAACGTCATAATATTTTTCCTTTGAGTCATATGGTAGGGTCTTTTTACCAGTCAATACTTCACCCCCCCATAAAATCTCCTTGGCTTCTCCTCATCATAGACATTTCTAGGTCTGTATGACTTAGAAAGCTATTTCTGCTTATGTGTTTTACCTCTGTTTTTTCCACCAGTATCAGAGTGGAATGGTATCCCTTTCAATCTCCCTGCCTTCCTATGACTCTGCTAGCAAGACTGCAAGGCTAAAAGCAGTTGTGAGCAAGTGAGCCTAAGGAAATACCTCATTGTGATCCAAATGGAAACTGGGGGAGTCCTTCATCAATGTGGTGTTAGATGACTCACATGGTCACAATTTCAATGGCATCTAAGGAGGCTTTTTTGGTTTTAAAAGAAAACATCCTGCTCCAAAGGGGAGGAATAGGCCACAATAAAGACATATAAGTGGGAATTTGGCAAGCTGATAGCAATGGATAGTTTATCAGTTTTTAAAATAGGTAACTAATTAGGGACAGTGAAAAGGTACTCAGTGGCATTTCTTAGAGGTACAAAAAAAATCATAGCAGTGATCTAGGTTGGATGTTGGACAATGACAATTCAATGAAAAAAAAAACCAAAGTGAAATTATTCAGTAATTTTTCTGTTCTTTGTTTGGAAAATGGACAAAACTGTGTCCCTGTATTTAATCTGAGGTATTTTTGTCCTCCACATGTAACCATAGTGAATGAAAAACACTGGTTAAACCCCATCTTTAAAACTTCAAGCCAAAGTATTTTAAAAATTGCCTGAGAAGATCACCAAGCCCTTAGTACTGATTTCTCAGCAAATACTGTATCACTGAATTTCCAGAGAATCAGAGGAAGTAACTGTTGAGTCATTATATAAAAACCAGCAACTGACATGTCCCGGGTAAGCGGGACAGAAACTTGGCTGGGCTGACACCAGCCTTTGGCAAGAGTGGTGAGGGGGTCAATGAAGTGTGCAATCAACAGAAAATTAAACTGTGACAGTACTAGAGTTACCACATTAGCAGAAAATAGATGATTTTAATTTCTTTCTTTTTTTTTTTTTTTTTTTTTTTTTTTTTTTTTTTTTTTGTTTGTTTGTTTGTTTTTGAGTAGAAGAAGGGGACCATTCTGATTGGAGTCACAGCAACTCGGTACTATGCCTGATCTGTGGGTGACTGCTAAAAGGGGCAGTCTTGTTTCTCATTTTCTTTCCCTCTCATTCCCTTAAATAGTGGTTACATGCCTGCCCAGTGAATCAGTTCAGCTCACTGGGCCAACAGAAAAATATGTCTTTTCCTTTCTTTTTATTACTGTCAGAATTTCCTGCTGGATCCCCATGCTGGGCTGACTCACACCAGAGCTGTGGGATCCCTGGAGCAGGGGCAGGGAGCAGCTGGGGTGATGTGATGCTCTGCCAGGTGGATGTTCAGTCACTCTGGGGTTGGATGCAATGGGATGCAACAATCAATGGCTCCCTTCATCTGCAGTGGAGAACTATTGGAAAAAGATAGCACTGCGTGAAAATAAATACAGACCCTACCTATTGTGGTTTACAGATCCCTGAATTATTTACAGTGCACTTCAAAACACTCAGTTGATGCATCTGAAATCTTAAGCTGCCAGGGCATGTTTAGTGAAGTCAAACAGATGTCCCTTCTTGTCCTTACAATATTGACTATCTTTCTATGTTACCTGGAAGCAGTAAAAAGAATTTCTGACACACTGGCTGTAGAGATGTGTAAGTCAGTGGGACAGTGACGGGGTGAGCTGTCCACCACCCGGGTGGATTTCTTGGCCGGGTGCTTCTGAGCAATGCAAATTTTATAAAATTAAACCCTGGCTTCTAGGCAGTGAGAGCAAAGTGCACCCAGGTCCCAGGTGAGCATGCCGTGGAGCACAGTGACACAGGAGGGCACTGCCCACAGGGCAAACAGCTGGCAGCTGAGCAGCAGGCACGCTCCTTGGACACCAGTACGTGTCCAGGGAAGCGTATCATTAGCAGGTGGCAAAGGCAGTGATGGAAGCAGGGGTGGGTTATGAAAAGCAGATGTGTATTGGGCAATAGGAAAGATGCCCTGGCACTTCTGTCAGGCTGAGGGGAAGATGAGCTGAGTGACCCACTGGCTTTTTTAACCTGTGGGGAGTGGGTTGTGTCCCACACCTGAGCTGGGGTCTGCGGTGGAGCCCCTCGGGAGGTGCTGCCCCTGCCCATGGCACTCATCCCTTACAGGGGATTCCGGGAGCTAATCCCCACTCGCCCTCACCACCACAGGATGTATGCAGTGCTCACTCTTGCTATGCCGTGTCCTGCTCCTCTGGAGCCTGGGCTGGCAGTCGATCCCACCGTGGTGTGTGAATGCCTGGGCGGGATGGAGCAAATTCCTCCACCAGCAGCTACCCTAGCCCGGTGCTGTTCCCATCCCATGGCAATGCAGGACAGGAGGTGACTCCGGAGGGGAACTGCAGGAGCCGGCCCTGACTCCACAGGGATGTCCTCTCTGCAGCTTTAGGGGCAGCATCCAGCCCCTGGTGTCTGTGACACCCCATGGCCAGCACCATGGCCTGCGGACCCCCGAGCACCGCCGCGCCCACGCCGGGGTGAGGCCCTGCAGCCCAACACCCCCTGGCACCCCTGGCTGAGCTCCGGCACTGCCCCGCGGGTGTGGGTCCCTGGGGAGCCGCCGGCCTGCTCGGGCACGGACCCCCCGCCCTGGCCCCGCTGCCTCAGAGACCCCTGCCCTGCTCTACAGAGCCCCCAGAGCTGTTCCCCCACAGCCACATCCCCATATCCATGTCCCCCATAGCCACATCCCCAAATCCAGGCTCCCCACAGCCATGTCTCTATAGCCTGTCCTCTCATATCCATGTCCCCCACAGCCCTGTCCCCATATCCATGCCCACCATAGCCACATCCCAATATCCATGTCCTCTACAGCCATGTCCCTGTATCCATGTTCCCCCATATCCCTGTCCCCCCATACCCATGTCCC
>VXBX01001194.1:24241-118399 GCA_013400415.1 Scytalopus superciliaris | reverse complement strand
CCGGGCGAGCCCCGGCGCGGCCCCGGCACACGGCGGGGGGGGAGCTTTGCCGGCACGGGATGGGCACCCCCGGCCTGTCCCAGCCGCGGCCCGCTCCGCTGCCGGCACGGGCGGCGCGCACCGCGGGCACCTCGGACAGGCACTGCGTCATGCCGAGAGCAGGCCCGGAGTGCCTGCCCGGGGCTGAACAGCTGCTGGGGAGGGAAAGGAGCGCCAATTCCCCTTCAGTTCGCACCGTTTAACGCGAAGGAGAACTTGATGAGTGTCTGCGGGACTGGCTCTGAAAGCTTGGTGTGCCCGCCGGGATCGGTGTATCCCTGCAGGGATCGGTGTGTCCCCGCCGGAATCGGTGTGTCCCTGCCCGGATCGGTGTGTCCCCGCAGGTGCTGTGGCCGGGAGGCACTGCTGGAGCCCCTCGGGGAGCTGGGGCAGCACAGCCTCCAGCGCTGGGAGGTGGTGAACTCCAGACTGCCCTGACACGGGCGCTGAGAGTTGTCCGGCCACGCTGGCGGCTCCCTCTTTGTTTGACATTGCTGGGAGTTCTGTCCCGGCGTTCGAGTTCGTTGGGGTGTTTTCTTTGCAGTGTGCACTCACCAGCACTGTGCGGTATTTTCTCAGCAAGGGCAATCAAGGTTATGTTTCATTTAGCCTATTCATTACTCTGACTGTTATTTTTTTTTTTATTGTAGGTGACTCAGACGTTGTATGTATGAGATTTGTCCACACACTGGCTCTTCAGACAGGTTAGCGATGTTTTTCTGCCGTCAGTTCCATTGCATCTGAAAGAATGTTAGCTTTCACCTTTTCTTAAAGTAAAACTGATTTTTGTACAACACCGTTATGTCCTTGTAGAATGTTGATTTTCTCGAACCTGTGAAGAAACAGCTTTTTTTGACACTAAAATTTTGTCTGTGGTATGAGTCAGGCCCTCATAAACTTAATGCCCATGTAGTAGTGTCATGAGTGACAGCAATAGGTTGTTACTGCACATACACTGAGGTAGTGTTTCTTTTGGTCTGAAGCATGACAGTGAGGGCTACATACTGCTAGTTTTGTAAGCTGCCTTCTTCTGTTGGCTAATTACAGATAGAAATTTAGATTATACGTTCTGCATAAACTTTGAACTCAGCATGGACATTCTGGTGTGAGCAACTAGGTCAGCAGGGCAAAACTGATAACACTCCAAAGTTAAGGTCAGCTCGTTAAGTGCCTCGACTGTCTGTGACTCCAGGAGTCAAGAACAGTGAAAGGGATCTGAGCAGTTCTGCAAACTCTGTCTCCAGCAGAGCTGCTGGACAGCAGCTGCCACCTCCGGGAACATCTCCCAGGAGCAGCGGTGCCTCTGGTAATGCTCTCTAGACTTGGAGGTCATTATGTTCTCTCCCCTTACTCTTTTTTGTTGGTTTTCTTCTAGAAGCAAGTGTCTGTTCTTGTATTTCATGTCTTTCTACTCTGGGGAGAACTTCATGACTTGGGTGGGCACTAATTCACCCTCAGTGAATTAGGGAGGGAGGGATGAGTGGTCCAGTCAGGCAGCTTGCAGTGCCCAACAAGGGAGCGTGGGGGCTGCCTAGTAGGAAGGGAAATTGCATCATGATGGCTGAGTGATTGAGAAACTTTGTGATTCAGTCCTGTTCTGCTAGTGTGCCATGTGACAGGCATGGTGCATCAGACAAGCTATTTTGCTGTGGTCCTAATAAATTATTTTTAAAAAGAAATAAAAAATTCCCCTGACAGGGAACACTCAGGTTAATTTTTCTCATTTACCTTGAGAAGGTAGTATCCTCACTGTCTTCTGTGTGGACTATAAAACAGTCAGCAGGACACAGGTTTTCAGTCGTATGGAGACAAGTTCCATTTATTCTGTGGGAGCAAAATACCTTTTTATTGTTAAAGCCAAGTCCAAGTGAGTTGCCTAGGTCATAAAGGAAATCTGTGCTGGAACTGGAAACTGACATGGAAAGGTCAGGTTTTCCTCAAGCATTTTGACCATTGCACCCTTGTTCATTTTTCTGGAAAGCTTCAGATACTGTTGGCTTTATTTCTGTAAACAACAGAAATCTGCAACCGGGTGATTACTTTGACTTAGCTTGTCCAAGTTCTGTTGTAGAAATTATTACTTCTGGTGTGATAAATTTCTGAGTTTAGTGCTGTGCTCGAGCATCTTCAACATCAGGCCAGGGAGAATAGTTGTAACACTTTGCTTTTTTAATGTCTCCGTGGTGTGAACCTGGTGGCAGCTGGCATGGAGAGAAAAGGTATCATTTCTTTATTGCTTAGTGGAACAAAATTCTTTAGTTAATTATTCTAAAATTGGAAATTAGAAAAAAAGAGTTTCCTCAGATTTAATTTTCTCAGTGCCCAAACAGTATCAATGTAATATGAAAATGCTTGTGCAGTGTGTGTTTAAACTCATCTTTCAAATGTCTGCAATGATTGCCGTGGGGAACAGAGCTTGTATTTAAGTGCATGCTTTTTTGGGCAGGGATTACTTGTCTCCACAGCATGGCATCTGGTATAGTCAAACCTGCTTTGGGTCTCCAGTCATGGTGTTGTGCAGATGAGAAGTTTTTATGTCTTTTCAGTGGCAAAAAAGCCCCAGCACTCTGACTCCTGCTTGGATCTGGTTATGGTTAGTGTGTGAGAGCTTATATAGAACAAATCTTAATTCAAAAATTCTAATTTCACAATTAAACATTGAAAAGAAATGTTTTAAATAACAGTAATGCTGAAATGTTTTCCTTTCACTGTCACACAATGAGCTAAAAATAGTTTTCATTCATAAATAAGCTGCTTCCTTTGTTAAATAATCTGTGTAGTAGAGAACAAAAGTTCGTTTTGTAGTAAACTGTAGTTGTATTATAGCTCCAAGTCTGACATCTTTATTCCTGACTGAAATAAGGCTGTAAACTTTAATCTTTGATGGCTGAAAGGCAGGCTTAAATAAAAAAGGGATAGGTGATTCACAGTTTGTGTTCAGTAGCTACAGATGTGTCTACACAAAAAGCTGAAGTGCTTTATCTTGCTGCTCCTTTTCTAAGATGTACAACTTCAGCACCATCTTCATGGAGCTCTGTGTGTGAGTTGGGATTGGGAAGGGGTCTTTCTGGCAGCTTGCTCTGAAGTGGTGCAGTGTCAATGGCATTTGTAATCTTATCAGAATTAGCTTCATTTTGCATTCATTATGTATTTTCATTGTGTTTATAACTTGAAAGAACCTAGCCCCTTTTATTTTTGTAGGTCTGGTTTATTAGAATTGTTGCATTGCGTTGTTCATCGTGAAGCAGCTCTTTGGAAGAGGACCAGGTACTGGAACTGGTAGCAAGTCTATTCCTTTTTAGTTGGATTGAGATTTTTGTTGTATTTAAGACTAAAAGATCATCCAACTCTTTCTTTTTGACCTTTAGCAAAGTTATATGATGGTGATATTTTCAGTTTAAGGAGTACATACAGCAACAGAAATGGCAACTTTTTTAGATTTTGTTTTAGCTAGAAGGTATCAAAAGGTGATAAATGGCAAGGCTTGTGAAATCAGAGCTCTTGATTCTTTTAAAGAGTAGGAGATAGAACAGTGTAATGGGAAGGATTTTGAGGAACAGGGAAAGTAATAAGACCAAAAGCTTATATTATGAACTTTCACTTTCTTTGGATGCAGGAATGAAATCTGTGTAGGGTGTGAAAGTAAGTCATGTTATGATGAACACGTATGAAAGAGTAGTAGAGGCAGATACTGCAAAGGCCAAAGTGCAAATGGAATGGCAACTAGCAAGAGGCATAAAAGCCTGTCAAAGTATGTGAATAGTAGGAGGAAGATTGAAAAATGTCTCACTTGGGGAGAGTATGTGTCTACAGAAGATGCAGAACATTTGAAGTGCTTAGTGTCTGTTCTGCTTGTCTTCTTTCTCGTAGTGTCGTGCAGGTGCTTAATCTTATTAATACTTGTGAAAAGGTGGTGTTTTACACTACAGTGTACTTCCACTCGATGTTGCTGTGTCTGCTGGCCCTGATAAGCTTCACTGTACAATTCTCAAAACAGCTCAAAACTTGTCTAGAAATACTCAGAAGTACTTGAAGACTGGCAAAGGACAAGTTTTCAGAGTTACAGTGGAAGAGAGATGGGGAAGAGGAGTTGAAGTCTGACAGTTGCCTTTGTCTCAGTTTTTTCCGCCAGTTGAGATTAATAAGCAAACATTCTGTTTTCAAGTGCTTGGAAGATAGGGCAGCGTGAACTGATTTGTGGGTAAAGTAATTGCATCCAAAGTATTAGTGTCTTTTTACTGCACAACAGAAGGCTCTGTGGCTATGGCAGAAGCAGTGTAGGTTCTGTCTCCTGATTGACTGATTGATTTAATAAAGTTTTCTTCATTTTAATGGCCTCATAAGTAAATGCAGGCATGATCTGGGGGTAGCTGGTCCTATTTGGAGAACTGTAATTAATGATTTGGTGTTAAAATGAGAAGTTATGTTGAAGGGTTCTGTCCCGGGTATGGTTGCCTTTACTGAAAACATCAGTCAGCTGGCTGATTAAATGTACTTATTAAATTCTCAGTATTGGAGGACATGATGAGAGTTCAAAACAACCTCAAAAATAGCATGCCATTCAATAGGGACAAATGCAGAGTACTGCACTTAGGCAGGAATTGCCAGCTGTGGAAATGCAGGGTGAGGAATAACTGGTTAGCTACTAGAAAAAGGACCTGGGGGTGTACTGGATCACAAGCTGAACATGAGTCAGTGTCATGCTGTTTGCAGAAAAGGCAAATATCTCCCTGGGATGTTTAAACAGGAGTATTGTCTCAGAGATGTAAAGTTTAAATCCATTGGCTTTATTTGCTGTTGGTATACAGTCAGTGTGCAGACAGCATCTGTTTTGGGTGCCAAAATTCAAGAAGAATTTGGACCACTTGGAAGGAGTTCAGAGTAGGGAAATGAAGTGATCACAGTTTGAGGAAACAACTTCATAAATGTGGAAGAAAATCCAAGTTATTTTGGCAAGAGATGAGGAGTTTAAGGGGAATGCAAGAGATTTCAAATATTTAAAAGATTTGTAGAAAGGAAATGCTATTTCAGTGACCATGATGGGAAGGTTGAAATGGGATTAAGTTTCATCACAGAAAACACTGATTAACATTTCTCACAGTAAAAGTACTGCTTTAAGAAGTCTTTTACTAGTGGCCATAAAGAACAAGTTTGTGTATTGAGAAAGACTAGTATATAGTTTAAGTTGGAGAACAGACTAAACTCACTATTGATGTCCCTTTCATCTCATTATAAAAGATTCTGGTTTTAGTTGGTGTCAACTTTGAGCCAAGGAGGGAGAAATACACAGGATACCTTTTGTCCTCCTCTTGGTTGTACCATGTGAATTTAGACCTTGTACAGGTACAGATGGTTAGAACTGTGGTTCTTGTGCTGGTTTGGAAACATAGGGTGTTTTGGGTGTTACTGTCTTCTCTTGGGTGCTGCCTCTTGCCAGTGGAGTGAGTTTCCTTGTGCTCTCAGAATATTCTACATCTCCATGGTGGAGATACTACATGGTGGCAATGTATGTGTGAGTTAAGCATAGTAGAACACTGATGAATTTCCATTCATTTTAGTAGTCTTAGTAGCTTCAGGTTACTGCTTTACACTCAGGTGATAATCCTTTAATGCTTCTCATCCACAGTTACAAAGGTCCACCTTTGGCTTTGAAGATCCTTTTGAAGTTCCCATGTTTTGGTAAATTCACCAGTACAGGGAGCCTAAGTGAGGATGGACCCATGGCAAAGTGGAAAGTCTAACTGCGAGTATAGGCTTGATATTTTATATATCATTTTCATGCACTCTTATAATTGCTTTTGATTGCCTGCAGTAGACTGTTTGACAAGACAAAAGATCCAACTGTTCCTTCTGTTTCAGCAATTGATTTGTAAAACAACAAATGTGCGAAAACACTTAAATTAATCCTATGCATTTTGCTGTCATACCGTGTCTTCAGATCAACGAAGAAAAGTACAGTTACCCTTTTGAACTCTGCCCTTTAGATCTGTCTCCGTGTTTAACGTCATCAGTAGCAAGCGCTTATCTTCTGGAGGCTACATTTAATGCAGCAGTAGATAACATGAGCTGAAAGTTCAGTGACATGGATAATGGTTGGCCTCAAATGTGGAGATGGTACAGTGTGTGGGTAGTTATGTTGCGTTACCTGCCTGGCTTTGCCTTTACCCTGCAATAGTATTTATTGCACTGTATAACTTGGGTACAGATTTCATTTCCTGGAAAGTTCTATTGCTGTTGAATTGCTAGAGAATTTTTTCTCTGAGGAGAGGGATGATTTTTCCTACCTCTGTTCCTCAAACAGCGGGACTGTTTTGTCTTAGAGGCATGGAGGGTTCTTAACATATCTGCCATTGTCACTAGGTTTTGAAGGCTTGATCCAAAGCCCAGTGAATTCAAAGCGTTGTTCCATTGGCATGAGTGGTCTTTGGCTGAGGGTGCTGCTGTCTGGAAGTGGTACTTCTGTCACTATAGCAGTACTCCAGAGCTGACAAGCCAGCAAAAAGTTCTTTTCAGACCAACTGGTAATTCAAACGGAAACATAAAAGGTCTGTCAAATGTGCAGTCTTGCAGAGTGCATTCTTTAGATTAACCCTGTCTTCAGTTGGTCTGTCTGGTGAGGGCCACAGAAATGTTAAGCAGTGTTTCAAGAGAGAGTCTTCCTACATCACAGCCATGCTTTATTGCTAGAGGCAGCCTATGGAGCCTTAACACTGGCAATACTGAAGACCTGTGTCGTGAAAAGGAGTAATGGTGTTAAGTCCAGTTTGGACAGCCAGGCTTTAAATGGAACAGTGTATGGATGAAACAGCTGCCTCTTCGTTGTTCTGTAGAGTTGTACTGTTGCAATAGCTTGGGTGAGATCAACCTGTGATGAAGAGCATGTATCTGGAGCAGAGGCAGATGTGGTGTGTCTGAGTGAGGTGAAACACTTGGAAAATCACTGTTGTGCAGCCTCTGTTGGTTGAAAGTCTGCTTGGGCTCCTGACTCCTTAAGGTGTATTAGTTCACCTACAAATTTTAATATTTGTTTGCAATATAAGTTGCATTTTTTAATGACCACATCTTCTCCAACATAAATAACTTTAGTAATGGAAAGGCAAAAATGTAGGAAGAAAATGTTTCATCACAAATTGCATGGCTTTTGTGGGGGAAGAGCACAATGGAAAATAGCTCATGGTCCTGTCAGCCTGACAGAGTCCTTACTCTGTAGCATGCAGATGTAGGTATCCTCACAGCACTCTTCCCTCTGCCACCCTTTCCATTATCCAGCAGCATCCCTTCCCCAGAGAGAGACAAGTTTAGCAGTGAGACTATTGGCATTAATTGCATTCTGAACTTGTGTTATGGAGGATCTTTATGCATCAACCTGGTCCTGGTATACTGGTAGCATTTGTAACACCAGTTAGCCTGTGGTCAGTTCAGTAGTGACTATCTGGAGTGTTAAATTGTGGCTGTCTCTTTGCTGGAGATCACTGGCCCACATAACTCCACTGGTGGAACAGGTCCCAGAAGTCTTTGGCTCAGGTTTCAGTGGGAAGTATTTTGAATTTGTGTAGACTGCATCTTGTGTGTGGAACAAATGTAGAATGCCTCATTGTTTTCTGCTTGCTGTTATCCTCTGATGGTATAAATGTCTGGGAAGCAATAGCGCGTTAAATGCCATAAACTGTTTGTCCAGATGAAGTCAGGTAGCACTTGTATGTCACACTGATGGATGTGGTAGAAGAATTGACACAACCTGTAGTCAGACAGTTGTGCTGGTTGATTAGGCACTGTCAACAGAAGATATATCTGGTTGAAAATATTTTGGTGTGCACCCTGAGAAAATACTTTTTGTTGGCCTGTTGCTAAATTGAAGTAGTTCAGCTTTTGTAAAGCTCATTTTCCTTGGAGAATGTAACTTTTGATATTGTGGACACTGAACTATTCTTACTCAGTTGAGTTGGCTACGTTTGTGGGGCAGTACTTTGTGGTGAATCATTTGTTTGGTGTTTCATTCTATCCTCCCATCTTATCTTTGCTAGATTCCTGAAGTGTGCTTATTATATCTATGCTTCCCTGTGTCAGAGAACATCCTTGTTCTTTGGATACTAATTGTGATTTTAGCTAGCTTAGTAGTTCTTAATAGTGAAAGGGTGGTAGTGAATCTACTATATATGGCTATGAACATGGGCTTGATACCTATAACATCAGCCTGAAAGATAGTCAAAATTCAGGAATTTGTGGCATATCATTTTCTTAATGATCCAAAGAAATAACCTAATGTTTAGAGCTTCAGTCTTTTTCAAAACCTTTTTGATTATTTTGCTTATATTCAGATAAAATAGTTGCTTGGCATTTTCCTTTTCTGAATGCTGAAGAAGAAACCATGTTCATACAGTGAGCTGTGATAGTGGTTGAGTCTTTCCTGAGGTCTTTTGTTTTACCTTGATAAACGAATGCATTTTTTAAAACTCTCTGAGGTCGTTGGTATGTGTGATGAGTCTTCATGAGGAGGAATGTAGTACTGAAGTGATGGCCAGGTTAATTCCCTGATTACTTGTGAAAAGTCATTAAAATGTTTGTTTTACATCTCTCACCTGGTGAGCCACCATTGTTTGTTCTTTAATGAAAATGTACTGGGTGTGGTAAGTGGGATCACACACTCACAGCGTGGCTGAGGTTGGGAGGCAACTCTGAAAGTAATCTTGTCCAGCCCTCCTGCTCTAGCAAGGACTTCCAGAGCCAGTTGCCCAGAGTCATGTCCACTTTTATTGAATGCTTCTATTCCATAGACGATTTTGTTTTCATCAGCACTTCATGTAACCAGCAGACTAACTGATGATTTTTAACTAATCTTAATTAGCTGTTTGTGTAGGGTACTGTTTTCTCATTTATTGTTGGCATTAATGTATTCTTTGTCACATGCAAATTCTTATGGGGGATGAGGCATTGACAGATACTGATGAGACATTGGAAGATGCTGACAAGGATGATCAGAAGTATGGAATGACCTCTGGAAGGGAAACTGTTGATTGTTTCTGTGTGGAGAAGAGTGAAGGATGTTGGATGAAACAGTTTATAAAAGAATCAGGGGTGTCATGGAGGGAATAAACAAGACGTGACCCTAGTGTCCCTTCAAATACAGGAAGTGGAAGGCTTCAGCTGAAACTAGTAGATTGAGGGTCAAAATCCTTCTCCATGAACTCAGGAGTTCTTTGCAGGATGTTGCCAAGCTTAGTATATACCCCAAAATAACTTAAAAAAACCCATGAAAAATCAATTTACTATTAAATGGGATTTTAGGGTATTTGGCTTATGAGGCTCTTGAAGTACAAGTCCCTGGGACTGGAAGTGTTCCCTGGGGAGCATCGTTACGTGACTCTACCTGTGCTGTCTCTTTGCTGCTCTTTAGGATGCCAGGGATGTGCACATTTGATCTGACCTTTCTGGACCATTGTTTTGTTGCTCTGTTAGCCTTCAGCCTGGCTTTCTGTTCTTCTGTGGCTTTGACACAAAGGGTATAGAATAAAAGCTACTTGGGCATTTATTGTATGTGAAATACCGTGGCAGTCCTTAATGGTGCCTTAGGAAGTTGACCTCTGTTTTCACCCAACATGTATGAAAAAGCAGCACTGATGGGGGAAATCTGAATTAAGCATCTGCACCAGAGGTACCAAAGAAGAGACTACTTCTGAATATTTGGCTAGGCAGTGGGGGTATTTCAGTCAGTGAGGTGAGTCCTTGGGAGAAAAGTGCTCCTTGATAGATTTAGTGCACTTGAACCATTTCAGTCTTGCTTTTAAGAAAACTAACTTTCCTCCTTACAACAGAGAAGACAGATACAGTTACATCTCTTAATATTGTTATAAAAATTTTTATAGGCTGGAAAAGAAAGAAAAATTCTAAAAGAGGCACCAAAAATGCAGACATAAATAGTGCTCTAGACATGATATGTTAAGGAAGAATTTCTCTTTAAGGTAAGTGTGCAGGATAAAAGTTAACTATAAATGGAGTGATAAGCAAAAGCTGTTACTTACAGGAGAAACCAGACTCCAGACCCTTACTGACAGTCATCAGAACTGAGAACATTGCAGCAGTTGAAGGGAGATCCTGTGTCAGATTTTTGCAGTCTGTTTCTGTTACACAGGAGATGTCTCCCACTGCTAATGCTGTAGAAGTCATTCCCAGGAGGCACAAAAGCACTGCAAAGTATCACTTAAATGAAGCTATTTAAGGTAATGATGAAATGTATTGTAGTAGGCTGCAGGGAGTTCATTTAATTTCATGGATTGCAGAAGTCCTTCTCTGAAATATAACTGTTTACTAAATCTCTGAAGCTCTTCTGGGTTTGTAGGACTGTTCTGAATGACTGGGACATAGTAGCTAGATGGATGTGGGCCAAGGTTTGCATTGCAGACATGGAGGTATTGAGTTAAATGTTACAGTCCTCTATGTTCTCATCTTTGTCAAACTTCTTTTTGTGGAAAGAGAGAGTGAAACTTTTCCCCCTTGGTTTTCTCATCTTACCTCATATGGTAGTTCTGAGAGTAAATTCATTATTTTCAGGAGCTAAGCTGTCAGGTTGTATAAATTCCTGTGCATAAGGAAATTGTCTTCTACAGCAATCTAACCTCTGGATGGAACTTGTTTGCGGATTTTTCTGTTACTTATTTCGGTTACTGTAATTTGAGATTAAGGCAAATATGTTGCCATACATGGCATCTTGAATTGTATGATATTCTTTTATACAACTTTTAAACTTTAATTTTTAGTGTTATATGATATTTAGAGCTTTTGCAATTTCTGTCAAGCATAATATTTCTATTGATTGATGGGTTAGTTGCACACAAGAAGAGCGCTCTCCTTGAAGTGTTCCTGATCTAAGCAGAGTGAATGTGCAACATACTTGAGACTTGGTAAATTTATTATGACTATTTAAAAAAATTATGCTTTCAGTAAACATTGCTTATGGTGAGTGTGACTGTGCTGTGTGCGACTGTATGTATCTCTGAGGAAACAAGAGTTAAATGTCTAAACTTTAGAGGAAAGTTCTTCTCCTGTGATTACTGATGATCTCCTTGCAGGCAAAGAGAAATTTAATTCAAATGTTCTTATGTTAACCTCAAAAATATTTTCCAAGAATTTAGAGGAAGAGGAAAAAAAGTCATTGCCTCCTTTTATTGAGCATCCATACTACAAAAGCAAATATATCCCAGGAAGCAGATACTCTACATTGCACAATAAGGCTGCAGCCACACAGGAAAGGTTGGGCTCTTGGCACAGCCCCTGAGGGGAAATGCTTCCTTGAAAGGACCCATTGTTGCTAGGTCTGGGTCTTCAGATTCCCAGTTCTCTGCTAGAATGGTTGTGGGTCTCTTGGTGCTGAGATGGGGCATCTTTGCCATCTCCATTATCTACCCATAATAGTCTTGGTTATTTAATAAAATAGAAGAACTGAGCAAAGTTCATGCCTCATGTGAGAAAGGAATGTTTTTTTGGAAACAGCTTCAGTCCTCAGCTATTGAAAGCTCATGCTGGGTGTAATGGCGCCATGCCTTACCCAAGGTATTTGAAACAGTTTAACTTTCTCTTCCAAGAACAAATAAAACATTTCATTGTCCCAGTTGTCAGAGTCTCTGAATTCTAACCCAAATGTCTGGAATACTCTTCCAAGAGAGAAAAGAAACAGTAAGCATCCAAAATAAATGTATGCTTTGTTGGAGTCCCTGACTGTGGGACAGGTCTTCTTTCCCTCATGGCAGCTAGGTAGTAGATCTGGAAACCTAAAAAGGAAACAGGGAAAGACTGTGAGTTTGAGAGTAGGAACGAGCTTTGGGCAGTTTTGACTTTTGGTGCTTGATATATCAGTTTAAAAGTTTCGTTAATATGAATAGCTGCTGCTTGAAGTAAGATAAATGAGATGCTGGGAAGATCAGGTGGTAAAATGCTTGACTAATTGTCCTTGAGATGACCAACAGCTTTCCTACATTCTATTCTAACATACCTTCAAATTGTGCATGTGCTGCTACATCAGTAACAAGTTTCTAAGTGATCTGAGAATAATGATCTGAAGACCAGTTAGAAAGTAAGTTTTGAGTATAGTATTGGCTATAGTACTTTGTTATCATGTTGAATTGTGATACTGAGTTTATTGTTAGATGTAGAATTATCTTTCCTTAATGTAGTATGTACACTACTATAAACATTGTGATTGCTGTTACAGCCTGCAAAAAGTATACTTTACAAAGAATACACTCTACAAATGTAAATACAATTTTGGTTTGGTGATTGTTGGATACAATGGTCTTCCTTAAGCCTAAACACAGAAACAAAAGCTTGCATTATAACAGAAAGTCCAAGATGGGAAGTGATAAAATAGGTATTGAGTGGAGGGCTTTGTTAAAATTTAGCTCGTGTACTTGTAAAATTTCCATGTATTCATTAAACTATTATGTCATTCTTATTGTTAGAGCTTGGTTAGTTGACCAAAGTGTTAAGCTTTGTTTGTAGTACAAATTATAACCTTAACTTCTTTCAAAATACAGTTGAAGGATTTTTGATCTTCCACAGTTCTTTAAGTTTGTATGTCTTACCCAAGCATCTGTTGTACATTATGTGGATAACTTTGTATTGAAGGGTTCAACTGCAAGGTACTGGAGAATTGCAAACTTCATCAGCTTCCATTTTTGTAAGGTGCATTTCTCAGTGAGGGTGCCTCTCAGGGAGAGTATCTCCTACGTTTGTAATGTGAACCACGTGCTTGTAAAATGCAGAAATGTTAAAATAATACGGAATGCTTTACAAATGCATTTAAACTACACATGTAAGCTCATGGTAGTGCATGTTGAAGTAAAAATTACAACCTTTTGGGTTTTATGGTCCCAAAAACGTGATAGCTCCAGACCTTTGGCTAAGTTGTGTATCACCTGTAAAGGGACCTGTTTCAGTTTCAAGATCATTTTTGAGTGGCATGGGTTTTATGTTTTGGGAACAGGCAGAGAGGCTCTCACACACACGGTGTCAGGCTTTCCATAGGGTGTGAGAAGTCTCTAGCACTGTGCTGCAGCTCAGACGTGGATCCCTCTGAGTCCAGGGTGTAGTGTAATCCCATCTGCCACAAACCATGGCTGTGGTCCTGGGTACTAAGTGGAAGTTGTCACTGCAACAGTGGTACACACCAGAGATGTAAAAATACTGAGTGCTGGCATACCTGTGTACAGAAGCTCCTTGGAGACTGAGAATCCATAAAAATGAACTTGGAAATTCTTTCCTGTGAGGAGGTCATGAAACTAATGATGAATCCTGATAAAAGACTGGTGAGGAGGTGTCATAATGTGCATTTTAGCAGGGCTTTCTTAAGGTCTTTTAAGTAGACTCCTAACTTTTTAATTGCAAGTTTATTAAAAGTGGCCCTTTTTTCATTCTGAGCAGCTGCAGGTTCTGCCTGTCTGTTTTAAAAGCCACCAGTGGAGATATTTTAGGAAATAGTATGTTATTTTTATATATGCTGAAATAGGACATCTTAGGTAAAGGAGAATGACTGGAAAGTAAATAGGGGACTTATGTCCAAGACACTGCGGGCAGAGATTTTGTATTCATCTCTTGAAAGCTTGAAATGTTGTGTTCAAAATTGCTTTTTGGTGATTGATTTTTAATGTGTGCAGCATATAATGTACTACGTTTTGAGAAGAATGTGTTTGTAAATATTTTTAAATTTTTTTTTCTTGGTCCTTATATTTTCTTAGCCTTGTGTCCTTGTCCATTTATTTATTGTTACAGCACATTTTAAATGAAGTCAGTGGTTTAGGTTCAGCTTTTCAGGTATTGTGTGTGAAAGTTGTTGGCAGTTGGCATGGGCAGGAGCTGCAAGCTCAAGTAGCAATAGCTGATAAGACTTTTCCTTCTATTTTTGTAACTCCACTTAAAAGTGCTTTTTCTGGAATGTGTTGTCCTAAGCTATACCTAGAACTTCTTTTCTTGCCCACTGGTGATTTTGACATGAGGATAAATGACACATTGAATGTGGTTGTATTGAATGCAGCTTTGCATGGCCAGTGCTGCCAAGTGTTGTATAGACCAGGAGGTCTCATTAACCTGATGGCAAAAGAGATCTTGAATCAAGAACAGATTTTTTTTTTTGTCTGCTGAGAAATTTTTCTTCTGTCTGGGAGAAGGACGTTCTTAATCTTTCTGGAATAATTCTGAGGAAGTATTTTCATTGTTTTTTACTGCAGTGCTTAGGTAAGAGATACTTTGTTTTATATTCTTATGGGCATACTACAGCATTCAAATTTTGAAATACGCTTAATATTTAGAGTGTCTTTTGGCATTTGGCCTGAGGTGTGAGTGCAGAACTGTCTTCCAAAGCACCGTCTCCTTGGATGCTTCACATGGTCCTGTGCAGCACCTGGTGCACAGTCCTTGTAAGGTGACGTGGAAAGGTGGCTTCTATGGCAGGACAGAAGTATGCACTTGTCCACTGTCAGTCACTTTGGAAAATGAACTACCATCCTCTTCTGCTAATAGTCAACTATAGCCCAGGCTGAGTTTTCATCTTTCCTAAGAAGTTGGGTGTATTTTGAAATGGAATATATTCTCAGAAAATACATTCATTGCTCTTCCTGGCCTGTTACAGCTCTTTAGTTTGAGTATTTCTTCAGTTTTAATTTCCTAACTGCCAGTATGGCAGAGATTGAGCATTAGCTGGTGTTTTGTGTACATGAAGCAATTCTCTTACCTTTGTTATAGGTCCACTGCATGAATCCTTAGAACTTTTACTATAATGCTTAGGAAAAATGGACTGTTTGGTAACTGCTTTCAGTGTGAGTCAATCTCATGTTACTGAAACAAGAATAAGCCCTGTTGATAAACATTGCCTTTGTAAACTCTGTTACCTTGTGAAGTTGATTCTTTCTTGGGGTAAAGTATTGAAAGTATGGCTCTAAAGTGCAGAAACGTTTAATTTCTGAGTGACCTAAATAATGCTTGGCTTTCTAGTTCCAAAAAGCCCCGTTTTTTTCTGTGTTTTGGCAGCTAGTCAGGATACAGTTGAAAATTACTTCCAAGATGTTTTTTAATTTGGAACTCTGGAAGGCTTTTAATGGCATTGAGCTATTTAGAAGTTAATTTTCAACTCCAGAGCTGTCTCTTAGTGGAGGATGTATTTCTTGTAAATAAATTCTCGAAGAGGAGTTTATCTTTCAGTAGCCCTTTTGGATCCTGGAGGGCCAGGCAGGTCACTTGCTAAGACAATAGATCAGATGTCAGGAATATGAATCATGTTTGATCTACACCAGGATTGTTTTCCAGACAGGTCAGTCAGGGTTTTTTTGGTCTTAATTTTCTTCCTGTATGAGTTTACAGTGTTTGATTTATTTAATGACAGTGATGACATAGGGAGCTGAGGAAGATTTACTCATACTAGTCTTTGCGTATAGGTGGATTTGGAGTTTGGCCTCTCTCATGCATATCTCTTGCTTTTTCTGTCTGCCTTGCTGTATCTCTTTGTTTGCCCTTCATGTTGTTACTGAAGTAGAGCTGGTTGAGTCTTGTCTTGTACAGAAAAGTAACTTCTTTCTGTGGTACTGGATTAGTGACCAGCTTCCCTTTTTCAGCTTTGTAGCACTCAGTCTCTAAAGGTAGTCTAATTTGGCGTGTCTGATTGCTTCATTTATGCTCTGTGATAAACTAAAATGCTGAGACTGAGAAATGTGTGTATTTCTGAACCGCCACCTTTGCCATCGATTAGCTCCTCAAAATGAATGTTGTTGTCTTCACTCCCAACCCCTGTAAATACAAGGAAGGGTTTGGTCAGAGGCACATACGCTTTTAGCTGGGCAGATAATATCAGGGCTCGTGCATGGACCTGCAACTGTCTGCAGGCTCCTGGTGAGGCATTTGTCCTTTGAATAGAAGGAGCTGGACCGGGCGGCTGATGCCTGGAAGTGCAGCCTCCGCGCCAGCCCGGCCACAGTCTTGCAATTGTTCAGCCACACTGGAGGGAAGAGGAAAAAAATAAAAGCATTCCAAGCAGTGCCAAATTTTCTTTGATATGTTAATCTTTTGATAACAGTTTGAAAAGCCCTTGGAGACTTTTTTTAGATTTTAGACAAAATAGTTCATTTGTCAGGACTTCCCTTGTAGATAGGGTCTCCGTTATTAAGAACTGCCTCGTGAGCTCATGGCAACAAAAGCAAGTGCAGAGGACAGCTGCTGGACTCCCTGTTGGTAAGAGAAGCTTCTGGTTATCACGGGATTTTTTACAAATATCCGAAAAGAATAAAATAGGGAGTGTTTAAGATACAAATGTGTAAGCTTATATAATCTCATATTTTAGGCAGACAGATGATAACAGCATAAACAAATGGAGTAACTGGATAATTTTTCGTGAGTATCTGTATCTGTACATGGATTTTACTAGACTTCAGCTTGAAAATTATATTTTAATCAGGGAAATTTGGGATTTAAATTACCCACTGATTGCAGGAAATACCAAAAGTTTCTTTTGCCGCTGTATTTTTTTCAGACCTTGAAATTTTCTCTTGAAATTCTGAAATTTCCATTTTTTATGAAAAACTGGAAGAATAAACTGATGGCAGCAATGTGTATATATGAATTAGTTTTTAGGGGTTGTGGAATTGGGGCAGATGTTGAGGAGAACAGAGGGAAGATACCTTTGCTTCCCACCTCCCAAATCAAACTTCAAGGGTAAAATTTGCACTGATGTAGTTTGCTAATTATGCTGTTAGAAAACTGACTTGAGGTAAGCCAGTAGCCTTTCAAAAGTGTGGCTTGCAGAACTCTTCAGGCGTACTGATTGAGACTTGCTGTGGTGTTTTTAGAACAGGTTTTTTTTAGCAAATATGCCACGAATTCACTTGCATCTTTTATACCATTGCTACAAATGTTTATTTCATATAAGTATTTTGGTAAAGTTGCTTGGTATCTTGGTTGTTTAGTCAGGATAGATCAACAAATACGTACGGGTGTAGTAATTGAGAAAAGGTGCAGCACTGTAGGGAATGCATTTAGTTTTAAGCTCTGTACACTGCTGTAATTTCTTTAGTGATCCAATTTGTGATTTACTTTAGCTTCAAATAGTATCCACTTAAATCTGAAGTTGCAGGTGCTGTCCTACTCACAGATAAATACTCTTCAGGATGGAGACGAATGGGAGACGTTTAACTTAGTTTTGCAAAATTGCAGATTTGTTTAAGTTTGTGACTCATGTATGCTCTTAGAAGTACTTACAGTTCAGACACTGTTCAGCTGATCTCTAGACCATTTAATAAATTTATACCTAAGTTGTTCTAAAATGTTGCAAGTGATTTAATTCTCTTAATCTCAGTGGCAAACAGCATTTCTTTTACAAACCTTTTCGATATTTCCTACTTCTCTGTCTCTAGAATGTGCTTAGCTATACAACAGTAACTCAGTAAGTAAAAATCATGTCAGTGGAGTAACAGTGACTTTCACCATTTCCATCTGTTTTAACCTCTTTCTTTAAAAAGTTTCTATTTTGACTTTGTTGAAGCGGGAGAGGATTTCTGCAGCCTTTCACTCCTGGGAACTTAGGCTGGAGAGAAGCTGAGCATCAGCCTATGATGTGCATCAGAGGCACTTTATATTTAGTTATTCCCATGCCCATGTTGCTTATTCCAAGTGGATTTCAACCTCACTTGAGTACTAGTAAACTGTCATACTCTGTCATGGTCTGAAAAGTCCAAGGCTTATATTTAAATCTTTAATTAAAGGTTAAAGTAGTGAAATGTTTAATTTCCCACCATATTATAGGAGGAAGTAAAGCTCAAATGCAGATTGCTAAAGCCTCTTCTGAATTGGTGACATTTCTTCAGTCTGACCCAGCAGGTTGAAGTCACCCAGGCAGGGCAGCCCTGTGGAGTCCATATGGTGGTGTTTAACCCCAACTTTCAGCAGGGCGGTGAGAGACAAACAAAGCAGTTACCTGTTTGAAATCTTGATGCTGAGCTTGGGCTGATGGTGTGCTAGAAGGGATAGGTTTGGAGAAAGAATTTGTTGCAGAACAGAAATGATTTTCATAACCCATCAACTAAGAAAATATCTTTAATGTTTTCTAAGTTTAGAGTTTTGAATTTGAGTGTAATATGGAAAATTACTGGCAGTATGTGCAGTGTTGCGAATGTGTGTGTTGAAGGTTGTTCGGTAGATGAGTCTGTATACGATAATGCAGATGGAGCTAATGATGTGAGTCAAAAATAGCCTCCTAATGCTCCTCATGTATTCCCTGTTTGATTCTGCCCAGCTGTTCAAAGAACTCATTGAAAAACAGGAATTACTGCTGGTGCTTTCACTGCTGAGATTTCCCTTCATACTTATTCAGACCCACAACTTGATGCTCTTCACATTAGTGGAACAGCCCTAAATGAAGGCCAATTGCACTTCTCTCTCATGCTGCCGTGGTATTCCATAAAGTGCCTGTGCTGCCATGTTGGCCATATGGAAATTCCAGTCGAGATCAATTGATCTGGAATCTGTTTGCATTTATTTTGGTGCCTGGTGCTTTCCTGTATCAAGTTGTTGCTCGGTATGTCTGTCAAGATTGGAGTGTTGCCTGCAGGCTCTGTTTTGATGTTACCGTACATTATAGCAGGAAAGTGCGTGTTTGTTTAAGAACAGACTAGTTCAAGTATGATTAATCTAATAATTTCCTTCTGGAGCTGTGAACTCTATTAGAAGTATAATTCTGTAAATACACAACTTTTTTTGGCTGCATGACTTGTTGATTGAAAGCGTGATTTGTATGGTGTGCATAAAGTTGTTTGATGTGATTAATTCGAAGATTGTCTTGAGGAGTTTTCTTAGCAATCCTGTGTAGGTTTAGGACAGATTTTAACTGGTTTCATATATACTTCTATCTTTACCAAAATAAAGAGCTGCTTAGTGAAGAAAAGTGGCAATTTAAACGCAGTTGTGATTTAGAACTTGTGTGACTTGTGTGGTTTAATTTGCAAATAAATCTGCAGTAAGATTATAGACTACTATTGGATAGCAATAGAAAATTTTCATCTTAACAAGGTCAGGAATGTGTGAGCTGGTGTGTCTGTCGAAGGAGATGGTTGTTGCCAAGTTAGCTTCCTTCCATTCAGAACAAAATGCCAACTGTATCAAGCACCCAATTTGTGAAGTGCTGAGCTGCTTCTCACCTGGGACTGAGCTCTGTGTTGTGATGCAGTTCTCTGCTTTGAGTGTCTGTTTCTTCTACTAGGAAAAAGAATCTCTTCCCAGCAGTGGGAATAGATTTCTGAGGAGATGGAGATTTGGGTGGCAAAAGAAACCCTTTCTGTTGGGTTCCTGCTTCTTTTGTGGGGTTAACTGGAAAGGAGGTGGTAGGTTGCAGAAAACACGTGAGGATGTGGTGATGTTGATAAGCTGGACGAGCTGGGAGGAAGAACCCCTTGAAGTTGGCATTGCAGGTGAATGTAAGTGCACAGGTCTAGGGGCTGGCTTTGAGGGGATCTGGCCTGGAGTCTGGTGATTTGGTTTGTGAAAATGTTGGGGAGTTAATGACAGTGAAGAAGTGGGTAATGGTTGTACTACCAAATATTAATAATAGCCTGAAAAAGCACAACTGAAATGACTACTTGTGCTATGACTTAATACTTGAGGACTGGTTATATGCTGTGGTAGTAAGTGCTGTCTTGTGAGAGGTTTATATATATGTGCAGTGAATAAAATCGAAGGCTGTGCCATGTCAGTGCAGAGAATTACAGTTAATCCATGTCTAGCCAGGTAAGCACTTACTATTTAGTGGTTTTAACTATGGTAAGAGGTCCTGTGGAAATATGATATAGGTGCATTAATTGTAAATTTTTCATAATTAACAGGACAGGTGTGCCCAAATGAAGGTTAGGTGCACTTTTAATTTCAAAAATTTAGCGTTTTGACATGGTACTTTTCATTTTACTTGTTTATGTGATGCTGAAAATTCTGATGAGCCTCATAGTATGTTGTAGCCTGTGTTTGCAGTTCTCCTCTATTGAAATAAGGATCTGTGTGTCCTATATTCATCTGGTAGACAGCTTCATATTTTCTCATGTCTTTCTCTGTTTATGAAACCAACACCAGTAATCTGTCCTCAAGGCACCTCTCAAGATTAGCAACTGAGAGATTTAGTGAGAAATGAACCTTTTGATACAAATTGAATAGTGAAGGAAGGGGGAAAGACTGACCATTGAGGATGTCTTGATTTAAAAATACTAAACTAAATCAATGTTTATGACTAAACGTTTTCTAGCATGTACCTGTTTTTCTGCTCAGACGAGAAATGCACATCTCAGGAGTGCAGTGCCTTCCCTCTCGAAGGATAGCCTGACTTCTGAAGGCATCTGATTGGCACTATTACATATAGAGCAATAAAAATGTGTAATATTGACCTACTTTTAAGCTTTTTTTACAAGTTTAATTTACGTTTCCGTCATGAAGCTTGTAGAATGTACCAAAATCTCTTGTCTGGGTGTAGAATATAACCAAGTTAAATTGATGCAAGTTTTTTTCCCGCTCTTTCAAAGCCTACTATTTCTGGAGTATTTCACTTATACTCATCCTGTGCTCAATGTTAAAGCTGCACAGAGCTCCTTGGACCATTTACTTCTGGAAACTATTAACAGTGCAAATTTAAGATCTATATTAATACTTGGCAGTGTTTTATATGTGTATGCACTTACAGAAAGTTAACTTGAAACAATCTAAGATAGGTTTACAATCTGTAATACTGCTTCAATTTTTAATTCTTTTGTTGTTGAAGGTCTTCCATATCTCAAGTCGAGAAGTTCCATATCATACTAAACATGGAGAAAGAAGAAAAGAAATATGTCAATAAAGCAGAGGAAGATGAGATGGTAATGAATTCTGTTCATCTATTTTTATACAATGAAAGAAACACATTTTCAGGGTTTTCTGTCTAAAGGGTGCATATTACAGCAGAAAGTGGACTGTCTCAGTGTAAATTAGTTTAGCAATTTTATAAAGTTATCCTTGATAATACTTTTTGGTATTAAGAAATCTAGTCTTGGGATAGGAAAGGTTTTTGTTGAAAGCCTTTGCAAAGGTTCTGGATACTGGCTGAGGTCATTAGATCAATAGATAACACATTTTGGTACTAACATTTCTTTTTAAAAATGAAAATAGAAACACTGTGGGTTGTGGGGTTTTTTGGTGATTGTTTTTCAGGTTTTGGGTTGATTTTTTTCCTCTCCAGAACCTGGGCCTTTTTTCTTGTAATTTTTAAGAGGTTAATGTTTCATAATGTGGCTGTACTTTGCATACTTTTGCATATTTTTATTTTGGCAGATAAGATCACCTTCCTAGCACCTGGCAAAAACTTTTATAGGTATTTGGTGGCATATAACTTTGCTTCCTACTGGAGCAATGGTAACTCTTACAATTTGTCCTGAAAGATGCAGCAGTGAGCTTTGACAGGAAAATACAGGCAGCTGATTTTTAAATTTCTATCCCATTTGGGGGATATAGTGATTTTTGTTGGAAAAAAATAGATAGATTTCTGTGAATTAAAGCCCTTGTTCTGTCCTTGGGCACACTGCAAGGATAAGCTGCTCTTCACCAGAGCCCTAATACAGAGAGCAGGCACATTCATCTTACAACAGGAGATACCTATGTCCTGATCACTCAAATAAATGCTGTTTAGAGGAAATAATTTTATTTTACCCTAAAAAAAAAAAAGGCATTAACTTCTCCCATTGTCTCTCACCTTGCTAGTTTTCTTGCTATAAGGAGTGTTTTGGAAGTAACAGAGAATGGGCTTTATCTCTGCTTTTTGTCAGCTGAGAAGGTGGCAAAACAAACTTTTTGAAAAGCCCTTTCTTAGGGAAGGAGTTTAAACAATTTCTGATATTGTTTAGTGAAAAGTAAAAAAATCACAAAAAGTTGATGTCAATGTGAACAATGGGTGGGAAATGATGGGAAACTTCATTGCCCTTTTACAGCAGGAAATATAATCTAATGATGTAATGTGAAACTCTGGAATGTAACACAGCATCCAGTAAGTCACTAAATTATTTTCTTTTCCTGGCTGTCATCAAGTTAAGTTAGTGCTTGCACACTGAATATTTGAGCTTTTTTAGTGGGAGAAGAGGATTTTTCTAGTTGGTGCAAGTCACAGCACCTTTGAGTGTGGCTTGTGGTTTGTAGTGTAGCATTTCTTGTTAAATGGCAGGCAACTAAACAACTTAAAGTAGTGTTTGATGAATATATTTACAGATTTGTTTAGAAAGTATGAAATTCAGCCTGCAGCAGTAATTCAAAAGTGTGCATGGTAGCTAATCAGATGCTAATGCTGTAAAATCACAGTTGACAAAACCACATACTTCTGCTCTTTAATGGTTACAGCCTTGTGCTGTGTCATGATCAGTTATGTTGTTCACTGAGAGTTAAGGCAGGTTTGTTGCAGTCCTCAGGGATCAGTGCAGAGGGGAGAGACAGGTCCTGCTGTGAAGTTTTTCACACAGTGTGGATCTGCTCTTGTCAGGCTTTTACTGGTGTTTGTATTTCTGACTGAGCAAAACAGTATTCCTTTTTTGCTGTCACTCCACCATGCAGTAAATGTTTTTAAATCTTTCCTTCCCCCAGTAAAGAAAAAAGAGAAAATGGCTTTGAAATTTGATTTGCTTTAAATGCTGCATCTTACAAAAAATTAATGTTGGCATCCTGAGCCAGAGTAATTAAGAGGGCCGTTTTATTTGTTTCTGCTTCCATGCAGGAGATCTATGGCTATGATCTGTGTCGCTGGAAGTTGGTGCTAGTTACTGTAGGAGTGCTCTGTTCTGGTGGCTTTCTGCTCCTCCTTCTCTACTGGATGCCTCAGTGGCGTGTGAAAGCAACGTGCAAAAGGACTACGCTCAAAGACTGTGAAGTGGTTCTGCTGAGAACAACTGTGAGTCCACAGGGCGATGTGCTCCTTCCATTTTGCAGTTCTTTGGCATCCCTCTTTCTGCTTGCTGGAATACACAAATCCTTCCCTGCAGCATGGGCTTGATCGTGTTTTACAGCACTGCAGAATTGTTGCTCCTTGGTACTGAGTGTAGCTTGGCTGCCTGTATGGAAAGACTGACAGCTGTTTGCAGGTGGCATAGCAAAAAGGAGTCTTTACCTTCCCATTTTAAGAATTAAATACATGAATGCTCTTGTCATCAAAACTTACAGAACAGATACCTTATTCATATAAGCTGATAACATGGTTTGTGGGTTTTACCTCCCTTGTTCAGCAAAGATACATTTGTTGAAATAAGGTGTGACTGTTGACCCAGTGTGGTTTGATTTCAAGGAATTTTTTCCTGCACTATTGCTGTGAACAGTGACTGGTTATGATATTGTGTTAAGTCCTCAGTTACTGGAAGCTGTGGGGTGGGTGCAGTTGAATGCATAGCAATCCTGTAGGTTCTCCTACTACAGAATAACTATATTAAACTGTGAAGGCATGAATATGTCAAACATCGGGTACCAAAACTCATTACTTACGAAAAATAGATCTCTTCGTGCAAAAAAAATGCTTTTAGAATTGTGGAAAGAAAATTATTCTTTAAGTAGGTGATATTGGGAATATGTTCTGTAATTATATATGGGCTCTGCTACTCTATTATCTGTGGTTGACACATTTTGCTACGGCTGTTGTAGTAAAATGCTGTTTAAATGCTGTTTCAACTAACTAATTTTTTTCCTTCTCTTTTTAAGGATGAATTCAAGATATGGTTTTGTGCAAAGGTTCGCATTATGCCTTCTTTGGGACCCAATCCTTTACAGAATCCTAACCCTGTAGTACACAAGGTTTCAAATGGCCATGCTGTTCATTTCTGTGAATCTGCTGCAGAAGAGAATAAAAACGATTCAAAAAAATACTTGCCTGTAAGTAATACTATAAGCAATACTATGTTTGCTAATTTTCAAGTATCTCAAGTACTACTGAGAGTAAACACAACAGTAGAGGTGAGCTGCTGCTTTTGTCTGAGGTTAACTCATTCTTTGGGTGGAACACAAATCTTCTCAATAACCTTTTACTGGAAATTGTGGAACGCTTGAAAGATTATGTTGAAAGGAAAGTGTTCTTTTTTTAGTGAAGCCTTTTTCATTTCACTTACTGTCACTGCCCACAATAAAGTCAGTCAGACGAGAGGTGTGAAGTGGTGCCAGTTTAATGTCTATGTGTCTTGCCTTTACAGATTCGCTATTTCACGCATCACAGTGTGAAGTATTTTTGGAATGATTCAGTTCAAAAATTTGATGTTGTACGGTAAGAATACCTTTTGCTTTCGTGTTGTACTGACCAACTGCTATAGCTCACTGAGTCTTTGAACATAGTGAGTGCAGAGAGATTTTAATTCGGTGTGAATGTGGAAGGAAGGTGTTTGTTTGATCTGCCTTTGTCGGGCAGGGTGACAGGCTGCATGCGTGTGCTGGCTTTTTGCCTGTTCTTGGAGTGGTATTTGAAAATCAGAGCACCTGTTTATAGACAGTAGTTCTCCTTCTGTAAACTCTCAAAAACTTTGCTTCTGATGGAATAACTCACATTTTTGCATTGATGCTGAGCTAGACCCAAGGGGGGTATCTAGGAAGAAGGGGAATTCGCCAAATACCTTATTGCTCATCTTTGTGTAGGTCTGCTGCTACATTTCAGTCCAATTGATCTTAATTTGATCCCTCTTTTGTTACTCTTTAGTGACAAAAACAGGTTTCTTTCACTGGTAAAAAATGCCTTTTAATGAGCAGTGCTAGCCTGTGATGCACTGTGTTTTCTTTTATTCAGCAGCACTGTTGCTTGGTGTTAAGGGTGAAGAACAAAATTCTCTTTTCCGACGATACTGATAAAGCCTTCTCATAGTGCCACAAGGAGCACAGGCTTGTCCATTTTTGGCAACTGCCCATTAAAATAATTCATTCAAATCAGAAACATAACCTCTTTTCAAGTTAAATCAATATTCACTGCATTGAATCATCATGTGGAAAAGGTCAAACACTACATATAGAAAAAAAATTCATGACCAGTGACCAAAGGAAAGAAAAAGCCAAAATTTCTCAAAGAAGCAGCATACTCTTCCAGTCTCTTATGTTTCCAAAAAAAGTGTGTGCATGTGATATGCAAAATTATAGCAGTGAAAATGATCACAACACAAGCAAAACTGAGCAGTTCTCCTCTGGGAGGGTGGAAATGTCTCAGTTCATGTGTAAATAATTAAAAGCTTTGTATGCCTTTTTTATGGTAAGCCTCCCATGAATTACAGTGGTGCAGGTAGTGACACTTGTCGTTTTGCATTGCAAAGTCCTGTTTTCATGCCTATAATGTTCCTAAATTAAACTGTTCAAAGGGAATATTTCCCACAGATGAGATTAAGAAACTTGTATGTTAAGAGCAGGTATTGGAAAAAAATCATATGGCTCCACACGTTTAGAAAAAAATGTTGTTCCTTAGCATTAAAGCAGTGACTTGAAACTTGGCATTTGTTGGCTGTTTGACTGTGCCTTTTGATGTTCTTGTGATAACTCAGCCAGTTTATAAGCCCCGGAAAAATCTCAGATATGCCTGTGAAGTTATGTGAGCATTTATTCAATCACATTCTTGCTGAGAAGCCAAACTTTCATTTGTTTGATGTATTAGCCATGACCGAGCCTGGCCACTTGTTTAGTCAGGTACAGTAGCTGAGCTGGACATCATTATTTAGCTATTGAATAATAAAGAGGAGAAAGAGCTGGATCTGAGACATTGTGCATATTATTGGAGCACTAAATCACTTTTGCACAAAGTCAGATAAAAATGCCAGTTTGCTATAACTTTTCTCTAAAGTGAATGGTCATTTAGTGAAGTACTAGATACCACATGCAAAATAGTACCTGAGCTTATGGATGATACTTATTCTGAAAACAAGTCTTAAAAATTTGTCCTTTGCCAAGACACGTTTTCTTACTCTGCTCTTCAGTTTATGTGTATAAACCCAAAATTGGTATTACCTAATAACATAGTAGAGAATCAAGTTAGTATTTGAGAAGAGACAGTATATGGGACAAAGGGCTTTATAATAAAATCTGTAGGGCAGGCAAAACACTCGTGGCTGTGATCTAAGCACAATCCTGCATCATGGAGAAGATTCACTCTGTGCAGCTGCTTATACAAGTACCCAGGGACAGAACAGTTTGGTCACATAATGAAAGACATAACACAGCACAGAAGGGAGGCAAATTAAGATTTCTTGGGCAACTAACTCAGTTATGAGAGCCTCAGTTTCATGCCATTGTTTTTATATTACTGTCATATTAAGATCACTGTTTTAAACACAGGAAATGCAAGTGTAATTGTTCTTAAACTAAATCAGACTTGGTCACAAAGCCAAGAGGATGCAACTCTGACCTTGAATGTCTGTTTTGTTTTAGCTAGTGTCGACTGATTCTCTGAGAGGGTTGATGAGTGCTTTATGTAATAAATTGTGTGCACACAGGGATTTTTTTAAAATGTCCTGGCAATTCAGTCTGTAACACTACTGTAAAAAGCAGAGAACATCCTGCTAGAAGGTCTGTCTTTGCATGGACATTGCTCACATAGGTATGCTTATATGCATATAAAGCACTTAATTTTAGGGACCCTTCTTAAGTCCAGTGTTACATTCCTTTTCCTGCAGGAAAAGAAAAATTGAATCATTGGGGATAGAAAAGGTGGAAAGGCAACTATTAACAGAGTTTTATGTGGGTTTTTTTAATTTAAAATATCAAAGTTTTTACTAAAAAATTGTATTTTAAAAATCCTTGAGCTCAAAAAATTTTAGAGAAAACTTGTAGGCTTGCAGCCAAGTTAACTTGTCACTTTCACCTTCTGATCTTTTATGAAGTAGGTGGAAATGTTGTAGGCTTTAGAATGTTTAAAGCTTTCCCTGTGTTCTACAGAATGGAAGTCACTATATATGCACAGTAAAAAGTTGTTTTGGTTCTTTTTTCACTGGGATGGCTTTTTGATAGATAGAATCTACTTTTTGATAGATAACTTGTTATATATCCAATATAAATATATATCCAATATAAAACAGACTTACGTGGCATAGTGCTGGTTTTGTCATGGAATCTTTGAAAGGCTTTTGGAAGGTAATGATATTTTCCTCTTCTTTCAAAGTATGTCCGTGAGAAAACGCCTGGATATTGGGAGTGATACTGTCTGATTTACTGAGTTTGGTAGTTAAATTGATCCCATAATTGCAAATAATGATGTTTCAGGTGTGCTTGCAGATCTTCTAAAGTACATTTGCTTTCACAGAATGTAGAAAAGCCATGTGAAGATGAGTGTTCTGGTGATAAGAAAGAACTGAAAATGCAGATTGTACTTTTCCTGCTCATGGATAGTATTTTGATAGCAAGATGCTGCAAAATAGCTGTAGTGTAGATTTATATAATAAATTGACTACTAATTTTTTCCAAAATACTTCCATTACTACTTAGAGTTAAATGAAGATAATTTAAAGAAATATTAGTGCATATTGATTTCATATGTTTTGTAAAACTTTCTCACTTTTTAGAGGCCTTTGAATGCTAGTTACTCTACTATTTTACTTTTGTTTTTTTTAAAGTGTGTCTTTTTGCTTGAAATAGGTATGACTATCCCACAGACTAAGACATGCCTAGAAAAGGCTGCTGTTAATCTTTCGCTGCTAACTGCAGTTGTGGCAAAATCAGCTTAAACCACCCATAGGCTGGCTTATTTTGTAATAGTGCACCTCATGGCAAAGACCTATCTCCTTTAACTTACTGCAGACTTACTTTTAAATATCAGGTTTCTTAAATAACTCATTGACTTTTTGCTTTACCTAGAGGTCTAGATGAATCTACATTGTGCTCTGCAATTCATAGTGAACACAGCACAGGACTGACAAAGGAAATGCATGATTACAGGTAATATTACAGTATTTGAGGGAAGAATTGTTTTGTTCCATTACCTGTGCTCAGAGAGTTAACAAAATTAGAAGACAATTGAGTGAGCAGTGTTTGCAGGCAGGTTCTTACACTTCCTTCAAAGAAGGTTGTTAGATGTATGAAATCTTTATTTATTCTTACCCATACATTGAGTAAGAACTAGACACGTTATTACATTGACTTACTTTTCTCAAACAACTGACTGTGGGAATTGGAACTGTTGATTACAAGAATTCAGAACATATTTCTGAAATTTTATTTAGTGCTTAACATTTTGAAATAAAATCAAGGTACAAAAACACTAGCAAGAAGTTACAGTTTCAACCATTTTGGCAGATTTACAGTGAAATTTGGCAGTTGATGAAAAACCATGTAGTTATTTTTTTCACATGACTCACCTTTTAAGTGACATAAATGTTACCATAACATGCTGTCATTGTTGAAGGGTGTGTATGGGCTCAGAGGCAAATAAACTGATGCCTAGTGCAAACAGACTGATGCATTCTGCACTTTTTCATTGAATTCTGGTTGTCAGGAAGTAACTGGGGGGAAAAGAATTAACTTTTTAACATGCTGTTTTAGACTAATGGTGTCAGCATGCCTGTCAAGTTAACACAGCTGGAATACATAGGTAGAGGAGAACTTAGTCTAGAAAAATGGTTTTACAATGTAACTTTATTGGCATGTAGTTCAGGGATTTCTTAGTTTTCAGTTGTGAACAGCAATTCACTATATATTGTGATATGGATTTATTGTAGTGTTCTGATTAATTGATACACTACCAAAAATAGAATAGTTTGGGTTCTGTTAAATTCCTGGCCAATTTTTTTGCAAGTGAGACCTTCTTAGAGGCTAAACTATGGAAACATCTGCTTGCTTATCAGTTCATTTTCTGGCAGTTTGTGTATTTTCCTACAATAGAAGCTTTTCCCCTAAGATCATATTTTAAGGGCTTTTTCCCGTCACTGACATCTAACTATCTCGGATCCCATCAGAGCTTAGTTTATTACTCCTTTCATGATTTGCTTGTCTTCATTCTAAGAATAAAACTAAGATACAGGACTTTGAAAACAGTGTCTTACTGTAGAGTAAAAGTTAACACTTGTTTGAGCTTGACTTAATGAGAATCACATAGTGGCTTTCAGAATGACATATTGAATAACACTGGACCTATACTCAACTTACAGGGAAATCTTGTTAGGAAAGAACCTAAAATTAAGTTACAGTTTAAATTGAAGTATAAAATAATTATATGGGAACATCTCACTGGATAAATGTTTTCTGATAAACACCTTTTGAAACAATATGATAAATAATTTAGTAATATGTTATATTAGATTTAGTAATATGTTATACTTTCTCACATTAATGGAATTACTTTGACATTAGTAAGACTCCTAATAAAAATCTTAACTTCCTTTTTGTATTTTTTTTTAATGCAGAAAAGCATTCTATGGAGTAAATGAAATTGCTGTGAAAGTGCCTTCCATTTTTAAGCTTCTGGTTAAGGAGGTGAGATCTTTTCTTTAACGAATTAAATTAAAGAAATATATAATTGAAAGTTACTGTAAGTGCAGTGAGTACTGACTATTGGAAACCTTTCCCCAGAGCCCAGTACTGTAAAGCAAAATTGTATGGACGTTTTTTTTTTGAGCTCTCCAGCTCTCTGTAGAGCTAAGGCTATAAGAGGCCTTAGCTGTAAACTCTTTAGAGTTCACAACCCGGTGCCTAAGCAAGTATGTTAGAAAACGTGTCAGAATTCTTTGAAAGGGTCAGCATCTTACTTACTTTTTGTAGTTAATTTAAAAGGTAAAATGGCTGTGCTCTTTACAGCAAGGCCAGGGATCATGTGTTATAACATACACAGCAAATCAAATGTGATGTTGTATACACTTCTGTTGGATTTGTTTCATTTTCCTTGTATCAGATGGATTTGAATAACTGGCTTGTTATCTGTGTGCTGTAATAATGCGCAATAGAACTTTTGAACAAAGAAAGTCTCCGACCTGAACTAATGGAGTAAGAACTCGACGTATCAGTGCATTTACTAATAGGAAATAGAAAATAACATCCCAATTAATGGAAGAATTATCAATGAAAGTACATCAGATATTCCTGTCGTTTTTGCTTTGTTGGGGAAAATGCATGCAGTCTTTAAAATCTGCATTTGGGTATTATTTTAGTGAGAATTGTGCTTTCAAGGGGTTAGGGAAGGAGTGGTAAAAGGGATCAGCTTGGCAAAACAGACAGAAATTATGCATAAAGAACTGAAATGTTTGTCTCCTCAATGGAGGAGGATAATTCTGACTTTCTGTTAATGGAGAACCCCGGTGACTTTTTGATGTAACTTTAATGTTCTGTCACTCTTCTAGGTTCTCAACCCTTTTTACATTTTCCAGTTGTTCAGTGTGATATTGTGGATCACTGATGAGTATCACTACTATGCATTAGCAATTGTGATCATGTCTGTAATATCCATTGTTAGCTCACTCTACACCATTAGAAAGGTAAGTAGAAAACAGTTCCATCTTTTTTGGCTTTTTACTGCTTGCCTTATTTTGCTGTGAAATTGCTTAGAAATCTTTAAGAATTTTTCAGAATTATACGGGTAGAATATGGTTGTGCATTTTCCCTCTTGGAGCTGAAAGAATTTGGATTTACAGTTTTCTTTGAGACCATGGCTAACTTGCCATGCTGATGAATCAGTAGGTTGGCCTCAGATAATAGAAACACTACCTTACTTAAATAAAACCTGGACACAAGTGTATGTACTAAGTTGTATTGACAGTGGTGATTCCAACTTGCATTGTTTCCCTCTGTTTGAAAAAGCCTGACAGAATTGAGCACCAGTGAAACATGTGAATTGTTAAAGTGGTGATTCAGTTTTCTCTGTAGACTTAGCTGTAGCTGATGGAAGTCAAATTAGTAATTATCCTTAAACTGCAATCTCTGAATTCAGACCGGAGGGGGGAAGAAAAAGCCCTTTTACCTTAATTGAAGTTCATACAACTACTGCAGTTTTTACTTTTGTATTTTAATAACCAAACGGTTGTATAACATCTTGCATGGCAGTGCATATTTGCTTCCACAATGTTAAAAGTAGGAGGCTGTACAGCTTGATGCACTCAAAATTTATTTGCCCATGAGTTTTCTAAGGTATGTTCAAGAGAATGTTTTGAGTAATGTTTTGTTGTTAAATAATGTTATTACAGAATCTCATCACTTCTACTTGTAGAGCTAAAATGAGCATTGAGAATAAGACAAGCTATACTTTGGAATAACAATCTTTTCTTCCCTTTGCAGCAATATGTTATGTTACATGACATGGTAGCAGCTCACAGCATTGTAAGGGTTTCCGTCTGCAGAGGAAACCAAGGTAAATTTCACAGGTGATTTGAAAGGCTGAATTTAAATTGTTCATGAAGTGTGAGTGTAAAGTGGGTGTTCTTTCTTTGATCAGCTTGAAATGCTTGTGTTTCTGAACAAAATTGCATGGGAAAAGGACAAGTTGCAGAGTGGAATTTAGATAGCATAATCTGTTGAGGATTATCTTTCTGGATGGTGTTTTTAGTGAGTAAAGGGTTCTAGATTAGGGGCTTGTCCTATTCCTGTTTCTCATTCTCCACCATTCCACTTATGTAACTGTCATTGTAGTTTCTTTCTTGGCTTAAAGATGTGCATGCATTGGGTCTCCATTACAACTTATTACGCAGCAAGGGCTGCAAGTTGATTTCTGGACTCTGGCTCATTTGGATACTACAGCAGTTAAAGGTGGTTAGTTTGTGGTGCATGAATTACTTCTGTCTTTATACTGAAATTATGCTGTAGTTAATGGTTAATATATTTTGTACAAGCTTGATTACTTTCATTTTTTATGATGAACTGTATTCATCTACTCTGTAGTTTAATCTGTGATGGAATTGGCCTTATCAATGGCTTTTTCTGTGTATTTTTAAAATCACTTCATGCCATTAATAAAGTGAAGTATACAGTTAATTGTTACCACCTGTATCTTGTTATATGCACCTGTATTGTTACCACCTAGCTGTGAGGACATTTATCAGATTTCACAGATGGTGGCTATTTTCAAGTAAACTTGTTTGTATTTTAATACTCAGAAATAGAAGAAATCCTTTCCACCGACCTTGTGCCTGGAGATACCATGTTGATTCCATCGAATGGGACAATTATGCCCTGTGATGCAGTCCTTCTCAGTGGTACTTGCATTGTAAATGAAAGTATGCTAACAGGTAAATATGATACAGTTTTGCATGGCTAAATGTATTAGTTTATACTTGCAGTATACTCTAGGAGAAGAGGATATGTTTATTGTGCTTGCAATGTGTCAGTTCTTGCAAATACACATACTCCTGAGTACTTAGATACTTGTGTTCTGCTTATCTGCAGCAGCAACCTTGCACTGGTTGGCATCTCCAAGAAAGAGTGATGGTTTCTTGTTGAAAAGATTTCTTCTTTATAGTTTTTTTCTTCCTGCCTCTTGACTTGGTGTTCCCAGTACAGTTTGAGCTATACAGCATTGCTTCTTTAGGAAATTTTTACCCACACTTTTCAGCTTCTTCCAAGAATGAAGGTAGTGAATAGAATGTTCTACTCTATTTAAACCCACAACTTTATTATCTCTTATGCCTGCCTACTCTGAAACCAGGGTCCTGATGTATTTGAAGGACAGCTTCAGTGACTAGGATGGACTTTTTCTTATTCCTGGGATAATCTGCCCAAACTGACAGCATTTAGAAAATTGTAGTTCAGAGATTGTGTGTTTCATCATGCTCAATTTTTTTGACTACACTTGAGCTTATTGCTGCTGCTAGTAACTGATAAAATTTGATTGCAGACCTAGCTTGAGTGTACTCAGTCACCAAAGGAGCTGAGAATAATTTTCTTCATCTTTTACTTTTTCTGAGAAAATACGGGGTGATGCTTTTCAGCAAGAGAAAGAAGCTTGTCCTGTTTACTTTCAATGAACTGTATTTTACACCTGTGTGATTTGAAATAAGAGGCACGAAAGCTGTATTGGTGAATAATGAATGGAGTTAAATAGCCTTTAGGTAAGGAATCTGGTGAGCTGAGGCTAATAGGTGAGAGACTACCTAACAACATGCCGAAAGGAAGATTGCTTCTTCCATAAGTCTCTCTCTGTTGCTGGTGAAGTGTGATTTTATTGTTCTACTTTGTGAAGGAAAAGGTGTCCTCATTTGATCTTGCTTAGAAACTCTTCTTCCGTTTAAGGTGAAAGTGTTCCTGTCACAAAGATTAATCTGCCGAATCCTTCCGAGTATCCGAAGGCATCGGGAGATGAGCTGTACAGTCCTGAAGTGCACAAGAGGCACACTCTTTTCTGTGGAACCAATGTCATTCAGACCCGGTTCTATACTGGAGAGCTGGTCAAGGCTCTGGTAGTGAGAACAGGTATGGATTGTTAAGTTTATCACTTGCCAGTGTGCTACTCGCTTTTGTAGGTGTGTGTCAGTCAAGTGGCTGATATCGTTAAGCTTGGATAAAGGAATATACCCCAAATAATCTGATAAATGTCTTAAAACAATAATGGAATTAGGTGATCTGGAGAGTATCATTTGGCAAGAAAAGGAATCAGTCTTCAACATGAATTTAAAGCTTCCGTGAATGCATTTTCAGGTCCTTTAGATGTCTTCTGTGGTATGTTGGTTGAACTACATGTGTCTCTTGGAAAAGGTTTGATGTACCATCAGATTGGGTGGGTAGTGGGGAAGAGCTGATTTTGGTGGAGTCGTTGACAATGCCAAATGTTTTTCTTTGCCCATAGTTTTGTCAAAGCACATAACATTTATTTAAAAAAATGAGTTTGATCTATCTGTCTAGAGAAATGCTTGTTCATACTAATATGTATGAGATTTATGATAAAATAATACAGATGTTCTACTAAAAACAATTGCACTAATATAGTTGTGGGATTCTGCTTTACAAAGATCATTTAAAGAAAATTACTATGAAATAAATGAATACAAGCTACAATCCAAGATACAGTAGAACTGGATAGAAGAAACTGGACTGTGTTGACTAGAGTGCTACTTAAAGCAAGTTTCCCACCAAATTATTTCATCTTAATTAGCCTCTTCTTTCTCTGGTGTCTTCACCTTCTGTTAGTCTATTTTAACAGTAAATGTTCTGATTCTTTTTTTTATTGAATTAATTTATGTCTTTCTAGAGGCTTTTATTAGTATTTTTTTCAAAGGAATATTTCTCTTTCCTTGAACACATCTGCCCTTTAATAATATTCATTTCAACTTGTTTTGTTTCTTAAATAAGACATTTCATATGCCAGTGTACAGCTAGGTGATCCCAAACAGCAACAGAAATGAACTGCTAAAGATGTATTGCTTCTGCTCAGCAGAAAGGATAATACTTTTTCTTTTTTTTTTTTTGAAGTCTTAGAAGGAGAATTGTGATGGCTTCCAGCATGCTGAGGCTTACTGGCATGATGTCTGAAGTCATGTTTTTAACCTGCTCTTTGCCCATGACAGGTCTGAGTTAGCTCCAGGATGAGTTGAGCTCTGTGGATTTTGGTTAGATTTTATGTATGGACCAAGTATGCTTTTCCTGCTGTGACTATATGTAGAGAGAGGAGCAAAGTGGCATAAAATTCTTTGTTCTTCTGTGTGGTTTGCAGGGACAGCTTTTAGGCAAGTAGGCAATTTCCCTCTCCGCATTGCTCAGTAGATGTCACAGCACTTGTAGCTTCTTGCTCCTAAGGTATCTGATAGTAAGAACTAAAGTACCTTTCACATAGTGAGATACAAGTGAAGATTCCTTTATCTGAGGGAGGGAGATGCCACAAAATTGAAGATAAGAGAAAATGTAGTCTTTAAAATAATTCTAAGAGAGCAGAACTCCATATGGTTGTGTGGAAAGGCATGTGGTTCTAATCTTGTCACAAACCAGGGTATAAGGTGTATCTGCTGGGACTGTATCACAGTGCTCTTCAAGTCAAGCCTTTGAGATGACATGTTTGATGTTACAGCTGAAATACACATAAAATACTGAGGAACTAAATGTATTAATTTTTTTTCCTCCTGAAACTCAGTTCATGAATATGTTAGTGTGTGTGTTATTGTGGTTCCCATAGTAATTGTAATGAATTTAAAACTGGTTATTTTGTTTTAGAGAACAGAATTGTTCACTAAAGCTATCTGTATGTCCTGTATGTTTTCAAGGACACCACATGAAGTTTTCATTTATTGTTTTACCCTGATGTGTTGTAGCCTATGTGGCTTCAGAACCTCCTGCAAAACCGTTAAAAAAAATCAAAAGTAGTTCTGATTTCTTTTTGCAAGGACTGGCTTAATTAGACAATGAATATACCCACTAGCTCTGCACTGAGGGACAAAATGCAGTACAACAAACTGCCAGGCCAAACTATGTGAGGGTTTAGTGCTGCTGCAGAAGGGTTTGTTTGCATCATCTGCATGTCCTTGCCATAGGAGAGAGACGCTTTGCATGATGTGCACGTACATTTTTGAAGCACCTTAATTACAGTATTGCAAAACATCTGTTACTGGATATTGAGAAACAGTCTTAATGAAATTAGTAGCTTAAGGGTTTTATTGAGGTTTTTAATATATTTGAATAGCTTTGTTCTTGTTTATACTTTTAGTAACTTACTCCTTTTTATTTCTAGGCTTCAGTACTGCTAAAGGACAGCTTGTTCGTTCCATATTATATCCAAAGCCAACTGATTTTAAGCTCTACAGAGATGCCTATTTGTTTCTCCTGTCTCTGGTGGTGGTGGCAGGCATTGGGTTTCTTTACACAGTTGTCAATAGCATCTTAAATGAGGTATGTTTTAATTTCTGGTCCAGAACTGCCTTATTTTAGAAAAGGGTTGAGCATGACTTCCAACACACTTCAAATGATGAGAAACTATTTGATTTTTGGTGAAAATTTCTTTGCTTTCTTTTGTATCAATGGAATGAGAAAGATAAGGTTATTGAGAAAAATTCAGTACAGAAGCAGAATGTGTATATATTACCGAGAAATTTGAGTTTACCTCAATTTCTATTGACCCAATTACTGGATTTTTATCTTTGTTGTATGTAAGATTGCCATCTGTCTGATACCCAGTCGGAAGGAATAGGATACAGAATTAAAGCATGCTGCAGGCAAGAACATCCTTACTGAGAAATTGATAACTGATAACCTGATAACGAAGTTTTTTTGTTTTTGTTTGCTGGGTTTTTTTTCCCTCTCAAGTTTTACACTATTCGGTTACTGTTTTAAAGTAATGTATTTTCAGGGGGACAAGTGAAAATTTGAAATTATGGGTTGTGGATAATTTAGGAGTGGATTATTGTGGCTGCTGATGGTGGGTGAAGATTGTGCTAAATTTCTGGGCAATCCAGAACATGCTGTACTGGGGAAAGCAGTGTGTGGGTCTTGCTCTTGGTAACACTTCAGTGGGATCGTGAGTCTTCTAAGCAGTGAGTAGTTGTTCATTAAGTCTGACCTTCGTTGCAGGTTCCAGCTCATACCATCGTCATTGAGTCTCTTGACATTATCACTATCACGGTGCCTCCAGCACTCCCTGCTGCCATGACTGCTGGCATCGTTTACGCACAAAGAAGGTTGAAGAAAATTGGCATCTTCTGCATCAGCCCACAAAGGATAAATATTTGTGGCCAGCTGAACCTTGTGTGTTTTGATAAGGTTAGGTAAACTTTGGAACTTTGCCACCTGGAGGGGCATTGTCTTATAAATGGGAAATTATATAGACAAAAAAGGAAAATTCATTACTTTTCATATAAGTTAGGTCATGTTTTATCTCTTAGCTTCCAGGTATTCAGTGTTTACCATCTGTTAACACTTTTAATTTACTTTTTACTAAGAAGTTGTTACAATAGAGCTGCTTTCTTATCTCAAGACTTCCAAGTTCCAGCTTACTGCTGACACCCCAGAAATGTGAGAGCTGATGTGTCTTAAGAGCTTTATATAGTACACAAGCTGCTGAAAAATTGAAGTGGGAAGTTAGGCTTTTTTCTTATTTTCATTCATTTCAATGAAAAGCCAAACCAGCATATTTTGTTATTATTACTTAACAAAAACATGAGCGAAAGACAGTAATGCCACTAGCCAGAATTCTTTCCTTTTGGCTATTTCCTGGAAAAAATTTATTTTCCTTCTTAAATTTTATCTCAAATAATAAGTACCCACACTAAATTTATTATATCCTTTGTAAATATATTCCAGTTACTGTTTCAGCTATGTAAGAAAGTAGTACTAAGGGTTTAGTACCTATTTTCCATTGTCCCCAGACCCTGAATGTTGACATGTTGAGCTATGGTCTTTCAATTTTAAAGGTCTGTTTCATTTATCCTGTCTCCAGTAAGGGGAGTGATTGCCTTGAATGTTTTTTAAAGTTATTTAACAGATTTGGAACTTGGTTACTTGCAAAAAGCAAGGAAGATACTGTGTTTTCTGTCCTGAAGTCTTGATTTGTAAGTGAATACGAAAGAAAAGATGATGTTCAGGTGTAATTTGGTTAAATAGCTGTTAATTTTTGCTTTAGCTGAGGATAATTTGTTTCTGAAGGCTTTTTCTTCTTGCCATGCCCTTTGGTCTATTTTGCAGACTGGCACACTCACTGAGGATGGCTTGGATCTTTGGGGAATTCAGCGGGTGGAAAACGCTCGGTAAGGATGAGCTCAGAGCTGACAGCAAACACTCAGTTGTGCTGTAAAAGCTTCAGCAGAATAGAATAGAAAATTCAGTGTGAGCTCATACATGTTTGTGTTTCTGTAATGAGCTGCAGGAATGCCACTGAAACTATGGTTTAGGTGTAATTCAATTGTAACTCCCTTACAAAGCTGAGGTGGAATTTTATGTTTTAAAGTCTGAGACCTCATTAGGTTCATACAGCAAAACTGTTACAGTTCAGCTGTTGCATGTTTCCTTAATGCTGTCTTCCTAAGTGATGACTTTTTGGCTGCTAAAGTGAATTAGCTTAGTTGAGTTAAGTACAAAGTGATGAGGCCTTTTTATGAGGGATCAAACTAGACAGTGAATGAACACTGTGTTTGAAGGAGGAAGAAGTTGTGATGGTTTCTGAAGATTCCAGTCCAGAGTCTTAATTTGTTTTCTGTGATGTGTGAAAATACAAGTGAAGGGACTTGTGTAGTCAATTTTCTTCTGTTAATCTAAACAAACCTTTTGAATTGGCTCATAATAAATAATTACAGTGCTAAGTATATTATTACTTCATTGTTTCAGTTTCCTTCTGCCGGAAGACAGGGCTTGCAGTGAGAGCTTGCAGAAGTCCGAGTTTGTTGCTTGCATGGCAACTTGTCATTCCCTTACAAAAATTGAAGGGGTACTTTCTGGGGATCCACTTGATTTGAAGATGTTTGAAGCAATAGGATGGGTAAGTGCCATTTTTTTCCCCCTGAAAATTGCATTACAAGAAAGTCAAAAGTTAATAAATATATAAGTTAGTTGGTTTTCTTGTTTTTTTAAATACAGATTTTAGAAGAAGCAACTGAAGAGGAAACAGCCCTTCATAATCAAATCATGCCGACAGTGGTTCGACCTTCAAAACAACTTTCCTCAGAATCCAAGGAAGCAACAGATCAAGAAATGGTATAAAAATTCAAAACAATTGGTTTGAGTTAAAGTTAAGCTAAAATATTTTGCTGTACGCTGTGGTTCCGGCTGATAAAATTGAAATGGGATCAGAACTGTGTGCGTGTTGGTGGCAAAGACAAAAGAAACATGTTTAAATCACTGTTGAAGGTAGTGGTTCAGTGTATGCCACTTTCAAGGTGAGCAAACTAAGTGTCAGCATTACTGGCTTACAAACTGCTTATAAAGTACAGTAATGCTTTTTGAGCTTATGCCTTTTAATATTAGTATCATTACCAAATTCTTAGTGTGCTAATGAAGTGCCTTATGTGTGCTCACCTTGCAGTTTCAGTGAAAACAGTTGTTTGTTAATGTCACTGCACAGCATGGAATTCTTGCCACTGTTGCACGTGAGAGATCTATTAAGTGCTGAGTTAAAAACAAAATGTACTTGGCAGATTTAAAATTTTGTTCTCCTGCCCTGTATTTTGAAGTGATTTTTAATAGTTCAGGAAGGGAAATTCAAGCATGTGACTGTATGTCCAGATTATCACAGAGCAGGATGGTGGGAGGGGTACAGTAAGTCAGTTCATCTGTATGAGTTGTCTTATGTAGTAGATAAAAGTGTCTTTCTTTTGTTTGGAACTCAGTGTACATGCACAGCAGTAATTACTGTGGAGTGGGTGACGTGTGACTGTTCTTGAAACTTACTACATGAAATTCTGGGGATGTACTAATAGTCCTGACCTCATTCTGAAATGCTGTAGTACCTAAGTCATGTACACAGGCTAAACAGACACAGGTTGGAATGTGAAAGGTCTTGCAAGTTCTAATCAAGAAATCAAACTCTGAAGTTCTATTACATCTCACTCAAAGTAAAGGATACTAAACAAATGCAGTCTATATTCAGCTTTTATGTCACCCATTGAAAATACAATGTGACTTGATATCAAGAATGCTGTGCAGATTCATTTACTGATTTATGTTGAAATAGTTTGTAGATGAAGAAATACTTAAAAATTAGTATTTACAGTAAATTTTTTTTCTTTTTTTAGGAATTGTTTGAGCTTTCGGTAAGTATCCTTTTTCAATTAAGCATGCACCTATTTTTGTGAGAATGTATGTGGATGTAACTCTTTTCCTTCCTTCCTGTATGACACAGACTGGTTATGAAATTGGAATTGTGCGCCAGTTCCCGTTTTCCTCAGTTTTGCAGCGAATGTGTGTAATAGCGAGAGTTCTAGGGGAGAAGAGGATGGATGCTTACATGAAGGGTGCCCCAGAAGTGATTGCCAGCTTGTGTAAGCAGGAAACAGGTAAAGGAACAAACTGTTTTTATTTCTTGTGTAGCTCAGCTGTAACATGAATATTTTAATAACGCTAAACTTGACCTCTTTTAAAGTTCCTGCTGACTTTGAGCGTGTCCTGGAAGAATACACTAAGCAGGGCTTCCGAGTTATTGCTCTTGCTCACAGAAAATTGGAGTCTAAGATTACGTGGCACAAAGTCCAGACTATTAATAGGTAAGAGTGAAAAGCTGCATGCTTTGAATTAGTATGTAATGTGTATTTTTGTTTAAATCAACTACTCTTCTGTAGCTTTCTTCTGTCTTGACATACGTAGTTCTGTGCATCTTTTAGTCGTGCCCTGGATGATACATAGACATTTAAGATAAAGAAGTGTTTTCTGCAATGAAGTGAATTCAGAGGATCATCTTTAAGCTGGAAATGAACTAGTATTATTTTGATGGTGTTTAATTTACACTCTCATGGCAGAAAATCATCTGATTTCTTTGTTACTTGCACAGACTGACATCATCCATGTCTATTAAAGATAAGGACTTGTAGTGGAAACCCTCCTGTGCATGTTTGATGCAGTTTCTTCATCTCCTAAAGTCAGCATGTCCATTTTCTCACTGCAGAGCTTGTCAGAAAGGTCTGGAAGGTAGAAAGGTTTCTTCCTTCAAAGGGTAGTATTTCCTGTTAATTATTTTTCAGCTGGTCCTAGTTTTGTGGTTAATGCTGTCTTTCCCACAGTGTTTCAAAGTCTAGCATAGCTATAAAAATGCCACCTTTGACTGTGTTACTTTGTGCCACCTCTGTGTACAAGGTGAACATTTTGCAAAGCACACACACAGACCAAGGAAATGGGTTTTCCAGTTTCAGGTGTGAAAACCTACAGTGGCAGAATACCCGAGACCTGTAAATACACTGATGTTTTCATGTAAACCAGGGTTAGTTTCTTTACTTAATTAGCTAGCCTATTAATCTTACTAGCCTTCATAATGTAATATTGTAGTTTTTATGTTAAAGTTCAGCTAATTAAGAAAACAGAAAAGTGAACTCTAAACTTACCTTAAAATTTGGCTCTCAGTGCAGTTAGCTTCAGAGCATGTTTTCTGTCAATAGCCTTTTTCAGACTGTAATTTCCTTTAGAAAAAGTTCTTGCAGAAGAAACTAAAAATTATGCTCGAGAGGTAACAACATTTTCTCATACTGGTTTTTTACTAAAACAAGGCAGATAAGTATAAATGTGTTGATGTCTCTCAGTTCACTTTTTATAAAGCAAATTACTCACTTCGTGGTTAAAAATACACATTTCTCTTTGATAAACAGAAAATCAGGCTTTTAAAGCTATATCTAATAATTGTAATTCTTCTAATGTTCTCTTCCTTGTCTCCTTTTCATTAGAGATGCTGTTGAAAGCAACATGGATTTTATGGGGTTAATTATAATGCAAAACAAGTTAAAGCAAGAAACCCCTGCTGTACTTGAAGATTTGCATAAAGCCAACATTCGCACTGTCATGGTTACAGGTTAGCATGTAAATATTCATACTCAAAAGAGAAAAAATCATCTCTCTTTGGTCTTGTTTTAATTATAGTGTATGCAGTCAAATTGTAGTGTCAGTAGGCTAGGATTACACTGCATTTGTAGAAAGAGGGAAGTTTAGAAACTTGTGCAAGTTGCTTTGGTAGTAAGTCAAAGTTCAGAAACCAGAAGAGGCTTTAATTCAGCTTTGTAGGTTCCTCTCCCTAGTGCCATGCACAAGCTACTTTATACTGAATTGAAGCGTGAAAACCCTTAGAGGTCTTCCAAATGAAAGTCCTGTTCTGATTTTCTGACTGACCCTCCTTTGAGCAGGAGGTCGGACTAGATGCCTTGATGGTCCCTACCATTTTGATTTATATTATGAAAAGTCACTTTGTATTACATTTTTGGGGGAAGAATGACTTACGTCCCTGTAAGTGTGCTGAGGATCTTTGGTCAAGTGTTTTCAGTGCAATATGTGTATTTACTTTCTAAATCACAGGAATTGCAGCTTTGGAATACTCTGCTAGGCTAGCAATACAACTCTGTGTTTGAATGTTCTGCGACTGTGTTTACAAAGCAGTATTTTAAATGACCACTTGTTTTCTGCCTGATTTTCCACATATACTAAGATTTGATTGATAAGAGATTGTTACGGCTCAAAGCAGCACACAGATTTTCCAGGGGAGGGTTTACTGGGCTGGGCTTTGAATGTTGTCTGTAAGCTTGGTTTGTCCTGAGGTTGTCCCTGGTATGTTAGGTGGTCCTGCTCCTAGTTCTAAACTGGCTTTGTTAGCATTTCTCTTACATGGAATATCAGAGTATGATACTGATTTCTTTTCTAACTGAAACCCTTGTGAATGCAATTGTTTAACAGGGGATAACATGTTAACTGCTATCTCTGTGGCCAGAGACTGTGGAATGATTCTACCTCAGGATAAGGTCATTATTGCTGAAGCACTACCTCCAAAGGATGGGCAGGCTGCCAGGATCAACTGGCATTATGCAGATACCCTCGCAAAATGCACTAGTTCATCACCAGCCATAAACTCAGAGGTAATACGACCATTATGATGCCCTTGGAGTGTAAGCAGTTAGTTTTACTGCTCAGTTTCTTTTTGTTCTTCTGTTAAATAGTAAATCTGCTGCTAAGTGTCAAATCAAAATGGATGTAGTAGTTAACTTTTAGATCTTCAAATACCAGAGTAGTAAAGCAGCTGGGGGAGGTAGTTTTTCAACTGTGATACGACATTTGACATTTTAGTTGTTCAGGAAACAGGGTTTTCTCCCAACATTTCAGTCTGTTAAGACTGCTCTAGTTGCTTTGTGTAGTTGAAACATTAAACCACATTTTCTTATTACTAAATAAGTATTTTCATTGTATGAGGTTTTCTTTTAAGAAACCTCCTCTTGTGTGGAGGAGTAGTTTGAAATTACAAGGTATGTGTGTAAATACATTACAGCTAGAGTATTAACTTATTTTGATAGGATATTCCAGTTAAATTGGTCCATGAAAGCCTTGAGGATCTCCAGATGACAAAATACCATTTTGCAATGAATGGGAAGTCATTTGCTGTGATTTTGGAGCATTTTCAGGACCTGGTACCCAAGGTGAGCATTTTACTTGAGTGTGGGCACTTTTGATGGTGAACAGACTTTGCTGTCTGAGCATTAAGAAATCTTCTGTCTTGCAGCTTGTGTTACACGGCACTGTGTTTGCCCGCATGGCGCCTGATCAGAAAACTCAGTTGGTGGAAGCTTTACAAAATGTAGAGTAAGTATTTGCTTAAACATAGAAAACAGGAGGGTTGACAGTGTTTGGTGTGATAGGAGACAGAAGCCGTGCATGCTGCTAGCTGTTCTGCCAGACAGAAAGGCCTGGGATAGTAGAACTTCTTGTGCTTGTAAATCAGCCTGTTAGCTGAGCAGGAATGAGAGTAGTACCACCTGCTGGCTAGTTGGGAAAGTTTCAGACTTTTCATGAAGTTTTAAATGAGGAATATGTGCATAGACTGACTAACATATTTTATAAATGTTGCTTGGTTTAATAAACAGACTTATGAAATGTCTTCTGTGTATTTCTGAAGTATTATTGAGATGACTTCTGTTGTCATTGGTCAGTGTATGACTGTGTTGGTGCTGGGCCTTGCAGTTCTACAAAATACTAAAGTGCCTTTGCCTAGAGCAAAGATGCTTTAGACCACCTTAGGATGATAGAGAGCTAATTAAGCCATTATTGGTTTGACTGACCTACCACAGTCACGTTACTTTTCTGTCTACTTCCTTATATTTATAATGGCAACAGTAATTGCTTTCAGCATTAATAATCATCCATTATTATGCAAACCCTGAATAACTCTTAATAAAAGAAGTATTTAATGGAATAAGCTTCATGTACTATGGTTAGGGAATGCTGACTTCTGTTTGGTTTTTACAGTTACTATGTGGGCATGTGTGGAGATGGAGCGAATGACTGTGGCGTAAGTGTATTTTTATTTTCCATACAGAACTCTTCAGTTAAATCATACAGCTGGAAACAAGTTTTAAAATGGTCTCTATTTCAATGTTACTTAACAGGCGCTAAAGAGGGCACATGGTGGTATATCTCTGTCTGAGCTCGAGGCTTCTGTGGCATCACCATTCACTTCCAGGACACCCAGTATTTCCTGCGTGCCAAAGCTGATCAGGTAATACCACTTACTGTGAAATTAAATGTGTTTGTGTAACTCATTTTGCATACTCTGGATTAGTGTATGTTTGATGTTGTAGGGAGCCAGTTTGAATTAAAGAACAAGCCACACATTTTTAGTGGTTCTGTTTCTTTACTGAAAGTACTCTGAGCAAAGGCTTGCCATAGCATGATTTAATGTTTTGTTATAAACTCCTTTGTTTATGTAAAGTTAATTTTTCAGAGCATGAGCAAGCTTTACATACTGGTCTTTAATTTTATGTCTCAGTAACTATGCTCGTTTCCGTAAAGGCTGCATGTAATTGCAGCTGTAAAATTTTCAGATAATTGCTCAGCACCATGCAAAATAGAAGACAAATTTTCTAAATAGAGTTTGACTGATTTTTGACTCTGAAATTGGAAGTTAGATAATGATTTTGGAAAAGGTCAGACAAAGAAAAATGGAGAAGTCTGTGTGGCACTAATGAAGTAATGCATTATCAGAAACATTTCTGAAGTCAGCAGCTCTGTGGCTGGTTGCATGTTCATTCAATCCATGTAGTAAACTAATGCTTCATAAATGCTTTTGCAAAGAAACCTTCCTTTTAAAACATCCATTGGAAAACCACAGAAAGTCCAAAGAAGACTGAAGTAAGGTGGTGGCTCAGTTCAGAAGACATGCTCACAACGTTGATGTTGGTGGAAGTGCACTGTTCTGACTCCTGTTTCTGTGTGTTTCTGCAGCCTTATGTCTCTCAAAGGGTTTGCTGGTGTGTTTAATGGCAGCTAATGTTTTGCTGGACAGAACTTAACTGCTTGCACAGAAAGCTTTGTAGTTACATGATTGCATCTGTTTTGACAGGGAAGGCCGTGCTGCTTTAATAACTTCCTTCTGTGTATTTAAATTCATGGCATTATACAGCATTATCCAGTACATCAGTGTTACTCTGCTATATTCTGTAAGTATTCTCCAAGTGCTGAGGCAGTGTTGGCATAGTTCAGGGATTTGAAATTGATAGATACTTAATACAAATCATTGCAAGTGTTTTGAGTACAACACATGCATTCTAAAACTATCTTTGGACTAAAAGTATTGTTAGTATTTTGGGGGAGGGGTTGTATTAACTGTGCATGGTACATGTTGCTATATATGTAGAAAATAAATTGCAAGTATTGAATTAGAAGGGAAGAGAAAAGCGAAATGGAATATTTCCTGTTAATATGATTGGATTCAGAATATGGCATGTGGTAGAAATTCTGTATTTTAATTTGCATTCTTGGTATGTTAAAGGTACAGAATATTGAAAGGACCTTTGAGGTGGAAATTTTGACAGCTGCATGACTACATAGTAATGTTATGGTGCTTAGAGAACTGTGAACCTAAGTTATTAATTCATCAGGATGTAAGATTCACTAACACAAGTTTGATTACAAACCAACTGCAATTACATATAACTTACGCGTCTTGAAAAGGAAAGTATTTCATACCTTGATACTTCAGGAATTGTTCTGTGAACTGTAGCTTACTCAGGGCTCCTGAAGATAAAGAAAGCCAGTTTGTCAGGGGACTGTCTTGTTTATAGAGTGAAATTTAAAGAATTAAGGCCATAAGAGTGTCACTGTAAATTTTTCTTGGTGTGAAGCAATCACCAGTATTTCAATTGTGATTTCTCTATAGATCCTGAGCAATTTGGGAGATTTCCAGTTTCTCTTCATTGATTTGGCAATCATTTTGGTGGTTGTCTTCACTAGTAAGTATTGTGCTGAATTACTATTGCTGACTTCTCTGAACCAGCTTTTGCTTAGTCAGATTTACTTTAATGTCTAATTACGTGTTGTTTGGAATAAGTACTGTGACACACAGTGAAGGTGTTTTGACTACTACAGTATGTGCATTAAAAAAAATCCAAACCAGCACTGTGTACTGAATTAGATTCACCTGATACTTGTGAAATGCCCTCATACAAGAAGCAGATTGTGGGCATGATCTTTCCAAAGTAGTTCTTCACAGTGCAAGAAGTCATAAATCTTTACTGATACGATGAAGCTGTGTTTGGAATCAAACTAGTAGTTGCTCCAATATCATCTTTCTCAAATGTTTTGATTTATTGCATTTTTAGTTGAACTTTTGTCCACAAAATGTTATACTCAAAGTATTACATAGTGAAGTATTTGATTCCATGTATGAGCCTAGCACTTAGTTTGCTGCCTAACAGTAGAATTCCATTTTCATACAGACCTCTTCTTTGAAGCAATGGCAGTCCAAAAGTGAGGAGGCAAAGCTGTTCGTATGCCAGGCAAAGGGAATTTGGCCAGACACTACTAATTCCTGATGTCTTATGGCTGCTGTTATCCCTGCTATGCTGTGCTGCTGGGGAGCCAGCCTGTAGAAGGCACTGTGGCATTATTTTAGGGCTGGATAACCTTTTCAAGGTGGTTTCACATTTGCAGTTCTGGACTAATTTTTGAAGTGATGTCACGAGCAAGCCATTCTAATTCCACAGAATGTGAACCGGGTAACTCTTGAAAACCATAATGATGTAATGAGTCATTTGTTTTTCATTGTCTTTGCAGTGAGTCTGAACCCTGCTTGGACAGAGCTTGTTGCGCGAAGGCCTCCGTCAGGTCTTATCTCAGGTCCACTTCTGTGTTCCGTTTTGTCTCAGATCATCATCTGCCTTGCTTTCCAAACCATTGGGTTCTTTTGGGTCAAACAGCAGTCCTGGTATGAACCTTGGACAGAAGACTCTGAGTAAGTGTTCCAGTACGCAGTGTTTCAGGATACAGTAGTGGCTGGAAAGTTATAAGCAATAGTTGCTCTCCCTCAACCCACTCTGGGGACTTTGTAAATTAAGTTTCTGTGGTGGCTTGTTAGTCTGCTGATTTTTTTGTGAAAACCATACTAATATATGGGAGTTGCCCAGGGGCTGAAAAGCAGAACTGGGCCAGAGCCAGCTGGCAGGGTCTAAAGGCTGCTCAACCTTGCGACAGTTGAGATAGAGATTTGAAATTAATGTTTCAGATCTATTTTAACTCTTTTATATTATAAAACTTTGTTTTCCTGTTAGAGCTACAGTAAATCATTCATATTTTTGAAAATAAAGAGATGTTTTCTTTTTGTTTTTTAGATTGCAATATTTTCTTATCTGTCTTCAAAGTCTATCTATAGTGATAGTTCTATACAGTTAATGTAGCAAATTTACAAGCTGACAGCATAAAAGATCTCAAAGTTCTGAATTCACAAAAACTGCTACCTCCCTGCCACAGTTTTGAGTCTAATTACCTGTACTGTGTTCTCAGGGATAAGCTCTTTTACTGCTGTTGCAATTTGTTCTGTCATTACTTTTGTAAATAAGTAGGCCTTGTTTGCATCTTCTCCTTAACTCAGTATTTAATGTTTTTTATATTGTAGTGCATGTAATGTACTGGACATCATGAACAACAGCTCTGCACACCATGGGAACAAGACTCTTCATGATGAACATTACATTAAAAATTACGAAAACACAACTTTGTTTTTTATATCCAGCTTTCAGTACCTCATAGTGGCAATTGTCTTTTCTAAAGGAAAACCCTTTAGACAACCATGCTACAAAAATTGTAAGTTCTTTCTGAGTATATCCACTTCCAAATAAAACTCTAAAGTGACTGTGTACTTGTTTACAGTTCTGTTGTGCCACAGCAGTAGTGTTGCTAGGAGAACATAATGCAAGTATCCTCTGATAATCAGAGCTAGAAATAGGGAAATATTAAACTCTACAGAGGAATTTGTGTTAAGACTTGCTTTATTTGTAGAAATATATGTGTGTATATGTTTCAACTCCACAGGTGAGCCAGTGAAAGAGTCAGGCCTTCTGTCTCTTTATGGCTATAAGCACAACTAGTATATTGCCAAAATTTGCCTGGAAGGGGTTTAGAGGGAGAAAAGAGGTTATTTCCAGGAAGTAACAAACCCATGATACATGGAAAAAATTTCTTGAACTCTGATTGTGAGATGATCTAATTAAAGTATTTTTTTCTTCTTTTACAGTTCTGTTTGTTATATCTGTGATAGTTCTTTATGTCTTCATATTTTTCATCATGTTGCATCCTGTAGAATCTATTGATGCATTTCTTGAGGTAAGAGTCAGCAGACAGTTGGGTGTGTCTGCTTCCTGGGATAACTGATTGGCTGCCTTTGGGGCAAGCGTGACCCCTTCAGAGCTCTAATTTCACATCAGTGGGTGGGGAAGGGAGAATTTATAACTCATGAGCCCGTTGTGAATGTGTATTTACTTGACATATGATTTACTAACCTCTGGCAACTTCTTTTCACAGCTTGTGTGTGTGCCACATGAGTGGCGCCTGAAAATTCTCAGCATCGTTATCATCAATGCAATTGTATCTGTGCTGGTGGAGGTAAGAAATTCAAATGGAGAAAATGCTGCTCTGTTTAGGGTTTCTTTTTTTCAGGGTGCATGTTTGTCTTTTCTTTAGAACGTCTCTCGTCACAGTATGCCAGTGTAAGTGGCTGCTGTTTTCTTGCTAAGTGTGTATTTCTAGAAGTAGCCTCCTAGGCTAGATTTAAAGTGTCGAGGTTTTCTGTGTTAAAAGCATAATTTTAAAACCCTTGTTTTTGTTAATTAAAAAGAAAGGAGGGAAGGGAGTTGAAAGACTTAAGAGTTCAACTGTTTCATAGAAAAATACTCCATATTTATTTGCAGTGTTACTTCATAATAATAACATACTAAAGAATTACATAAAATCCTTAGGGGAGCCCACCTTCATTCATTTATGTCATACACCTGGCTTATTATTCATCATAATGCAGATCTGTGTAACATGTTCATCTGATATAATCAAAATCCAGAAGTAGAGATATTCATATGCAGATCTGCTTTTTCTGTCCCTGAGCTTGTTCAAAGCCAGTCTCTCTGGATGTTGACCTCTTCTGCTGTAATTCTAGAGTTAATACATGCAGAAACATGCTCCACCCTTCAACCAGGACCCCACTGTTATTTCCCAGAATCAAAGTTTGGCAAATAAATCATTCAGAAGTCTGGACTCACAGTCAGTCATTTATTCCTGCATTTAGGTCTTCTCTCTGTTACACTGATGTGTCATTTCCAACCTGAATACGTTTGGGTTTTGGCTGCAATCATTAGTCACTTTTTTCCCTGCAAGATGACAAGGCCTGCCAAGATTATCTAGTGCTTGCACACAACAATTCCTTGTTTTTATTGTATAACATTTTCTGCAGTTTCTAGTCAGTATTTCCATTACTGTGTGAGGGATTGCTATCAAGGTAACAAGCATAATGTTTGCTTGGATCTTACCATTTTGGCCTTTGAAGAGAAATACAGTGTTAATACTCTTTCCAACTGACACGTTTTTCCCCTTTTATTGTTTAAGTTAAATCGAACAGGTTTTTTGGGATACTTGAATCAAAATTATCAAGGCTTTGTGTTTAAATTGTTGTTCCAAATAGAATTTGCAATATATGCTGTGATGTTGCTGCCTATTGGAACATGTTTCTCAGTGTTTTTATGTGACAGGTGACAACTTGTCTTTTCCAAAACATGGCAGTAGATATTAATTTTCTTGGCCTTTTTCTTATTAATGAGTTTATCCACTCCTAAAGCTCCTGTGCCTTTCTTGCATTGTCCTGTAGCTACTCTAACTCTGCTCATGATGTTTGCTTTTATGCCTTTTAGTTCTTCCATTTTTTTAGTAGTAAACTCTCAATGGTTTTACTTTTTTGCCTACTTTTTATTTGTGAAAAGTTAAATTTTATGTATATTTCTGTCCTTACCATTGAAACAAAATAGTTATTGTGAAGCTGCAGAAGCATGGCTTTTTTTTGCTTCTGATGAATTTAGATCAAGCCTCCTAGATAGAAATATTTTTTCCTATTTAATTTCAATTTTCAGTCCAGTGATAAATATTACTGAGAGAAATAAACTTACCTTCTGCTGAAAAATTCCTTTGTTCTCTAGGTGATCATTCTAACTTTTATAGAACCTGGTGTTGCTTCTCTTCTGGAAGTGTAAGGGCTCAAGTACAAAGTCTGTACAGGGTGTCAGTCCATGTACCAGCATGTGCCTTTTAGAGACAAACTGTTCTTCTTTGGTTTAAAAACCATTCTTAAGGTTCCACTCTTTGGCCTTGTTGGTTACCACATCAATCTTAAACCTGTGAATTTCTGCGAAGCATCACCTGAGCAATATAGTTATTGCAGAGTGTTTGTTTTCACACAAACCCTATCCCCATTCTTTCTGCCTGTGCAGGTCTGGATTAGCATCTTTCAACTTTAATCACTTAATTTATTATTAAAACTGGTGGGGTGTTTTATCACACTCCTTTTTTAACCAGACTTGCCTATTTATCTTGTTGCCTGTAGTTGAGTAAAATAAAGTAGAAGTACCTAGAGTTTTCATAACATGAAGTGTTTGGGCTGTTATGCTTTGTCTTAAAATCAGTTTCTTCCACTTTCACTGTTGAGTGCTTTGTTCAGGCAGATGAGTTGTCTTACTGTACAGCAGGTGTTCAACAAAAGTGTTGCGTAGTAGTCCTCCAGTCCCAAACCTCGTTTTATGATACAAACTTCATCTTCCATAGCTTGAGCCCACCTCTTGAACTGCATTTGCCCAACTCCAGCAGTATTCCTCTAGCCTCCCTGAGGCTTTTTCATGTGGTGCCACCTCACTGGGTCCTTTATATTGTGTAGAAATTGCAGACTATTTTGTTCCTTCACTTTCAGTATAGCTGAGTGTCTTTCTCTCCCTGTGTGCCTGGCTGGATTTTCTTCTTCCTACACTTTTCACTGCAGACTTACCTGGGTGCCGCAGGTCGTATTCTGAGTATCTGGGAGAGGCCACTGGTGGCATCTCCTTCCATCTTCTAACAAGCTACTCTGTATATGTATCACCTAGAGTTTGTTCTGCCGAAACTAATCCCTTAGTAATGGCCCCTTTAAGTGTCTCATAATTACGAGATACATGAGGGATTATATCTATCTTCTTTGGTCACATTTGCCAGTTTGACACTTCTCTGTCACGCTACAAGCATATGTGGTTTCATCATTGCTTCTACAACAGGAATAGTTTCTGACTGTGGTTGTCCCAAACATGTTTTCTGAAATGCTCTGTAAAGCTTTTGCTCCTTCCATGTGGGTACCAGACTAGGTTCACAAAGCATGCAGATTCTTTCTACCAGATGATAGAAAATATTGCACAACAAAGACAGATCCTAGCAGCTGTTCCTCCTTACCCCTGACGATGCCTGGTGTAGACATGCTTAAACCAGACTGGCTTCAAAAATTAACTTCTAACAAGCTGAAGATTTGTTGGCAAATGCTTTCCAAAAGCACTGTCAAATTCTAGTATATTACAAAGTCATAAGCACTATAAAATCTGTTATAAAAGTCTGGCTAATCAGCTCCCCATTTTCACTGGCAGAGGTTAGTCAGGTGCTAGAAATGGAATCTGTCCCAGGATCAGAGTTGTAGGCTCAAGGCCACGGAAGGTACATGTTCACACCTGTGTTGTCAAATTTGTTCAGAGCTCTTGAGTCCACCCATGCAGCTGTATGAAAATAACCAAATGTACTGAACATTCTGTTCAAGTTCTGCCTTCTTTTAAAATCTGGAATGATGCCTACCAAATTCCGTCATTCCTGCTGGTGGCTCAGCTTTGCCACCCCTCTGCAGCTTTTCTGGGAATGTCACTGGTTTAAAACAGACTACGAACAAAGCATAGCTCCAGCATGAAGTACACTGTAATGTTAAAGATGGTTTATTGAGAAACTGCTTTAAATGCTCATGTCTGTGATGTTTCACAGGTTTTTTTAGAGTATTGAAACACATTAAGAGTGTGTATTATGGTTTTTACCCCTGTTGATGGATGCAAGTTTTGGTCATTGTTGCTATTTGTTTTAAAGTCTGTGTTCATATTCTTCAATCTCATGTGAGCACTTTAAGAATGAAAATGTTTATCACATAAGTACCAACAAGTAGTGCAAACTCTCCATTTTGCTTGGCACTGAATTAGTTATGCCTAACACACTAGTTCAGGTTTTATTTGTAATGTGCACACTAACAACGAATGATCGTTAGTTTCTTTAATTCTTCCCGCTCACTGTAATGTCTCACAGAATGTCCTCCTTGATATGATCCTTTGGAAGGTTGTGTTCAATCGAGACAAACAAGGAGAATATCGCCTCACCATACCCCAGCCGCCTCAGGTTGGAGACGAGTATTTTGCTGTCATCATTTGAGTGCATGTGGATTAATTCAGTTTTGTCTCTTAATGCTCTAAAAGTGTCTGTTGCCTTGTCTTAAGCTTAAGTCTGCCTAAATTAGATTCCTGTAACTAGAATATTAAAAGTAGAGGCTTCTGAGTTTATATTTTTCTCCCTAGTGACACTTAGAGTTTAGTCTGTGTACAAGAAGTGTGAAGCAAACCTAGAGGGTTGCATTTAAGACTTCTCTCACTTCATCTGCAGTTTGCCCATTAGTAAATTTTATTTGTGTTGTCACAAATTGGCATGCCATAGGACTAAGAACATCTTGATTTCTTTGAAGCAATTGTATTTAAATTAATTTGGTTTAGAGCTTTAGATCACTGTCTGAGAGCAGTAATTCTCAGCATGTACAAATGGAACAAAACAAGATAGCAAATGAAAGTACATTATTACTACTTGAGATGGCTTAGGAGACTGAAAGGTTATTCAGGTGACCATCAGTTTTGCTCTGGTCTGCCTCTCTGCTGTTAGCTCATGAAGAAAATCTATGTGAATCCCATAAAAACTAGCTTTACTTTAAGCCTGCTGGCTTACTACTTTAGTCTGACCGTATGTTTATTCTTCCTAAAATTACAGTGGGTTATTTCTCAGCACTAAATTTCACTTCAAATTTACATTTCTCCTTTTGAGGATGTTGAAGAGCAAATTGCTTTATGTTCACTGAAGAACAGAAACTCTGTGTAAGGCTCACATTCACCAATTGATAGAAATTTAGCGTGATGAAAACTATAGAATGTACCTCCATTAAAATGCCAGCCCTGCAGTCTATTGGTGCTCTCTGAGACACGTGAGGGATTCCCTCTTGAGAATGAGGAATGGTGTTTCTCTTCCCCAGCTACCTAAGTTACATACATTTAAGACTGGGAGAGGAGAAATAGGAAGGAAGACTTAAGCTCAATAATTTGTGTCTGTTTTAATACCTATTAATACCTGCAGTGTTTGAATTTCACAGTATCAGCAAGTTAAATTCTGCTACTTTTGGCTGGCTGCCTGCCTTCAGTTAAAAAATTCGTTGCTGAAGAAGTGTGTTGAGATTCTGGGAATTTATTTTTTCTAGACCAGACCTTTATTCTCCAATAGTAACATCATTTAATGTGGCCTCTTCTATCTGTGATCATTGAAACTATTATAAAATACACATAAAAGCTGTTGGTGGTCTTGGATGTTATGATAATGCAGAATACTTGATTTTTCTGAAAGTTTTTTAAATGTCATTGCTGCCACAGTATAGAAGAGATGACACAAAAGAAGAGTTTCTGTACTACCCGTCCATTGTGACAATTAAATAGTAAATTAGAGACTGAAATAAGTGTTCTTCTTCTGGGGATTTACTGTATTATTAGTTATGTTAATTTTTTTTTTCTTTCAGTAATTGAGTTTTCATGTCTGTTCACTTCTGCAGGAGGCTGTGGACCGCTGTGGAGTCTGTTTCCTCTCTTCCTTGTTTGGTTGTAGAGAGAAGACACCAAAAGCCAAGTATATGCACCTAGCTCAGGAACTGCTGGTTGATCCAGAATGGCCACCAAAACCCAGGACAACAACAGAAGCAAAAGTACCATCCCAAGAAAATGGTTCATATCAAATCATCACTGTAACATAGCAGTGGATCTTGGTGGCATGTATTTTTAGTAGTATGCAGAAGAATGTAATTTTAAGGCTTTATTTGAAATTGCAGTGTGCTAAATGTCAAATTCTAATGCAGATGTTTCCAACTGTTTTGTCTCTCTGAATACAAAATTCAGAGCCAGACATCTTATGGCTATACATTTTAAAAATGTAGGTTACCTTAGGCAGAACAAAAATGATTGTGTTTCCTTCCACCTTCTTTCAAATTTCATTGTTCCTAAATGAGATGCATTTGAAGGTTTAAACTGCAGGGCAGTTAAAACAGATTCACATTATTTGCCTGGAGTATCTTAATCATTGTTCTAACCTGCTTACCTGGGCATGTGTTCATGTAAACCCTATGATATAATGGTTTCATGGTTGTACTAGAGGTGCTTTGTCATGCTTTGGTTTTTTTGGTGTTTGTTTTCTGTTTGGTTGGTTGGTTTTTTTTGTTGTTGGGGTTTGTTTATTTTTTTATCCTGACTGATGAAAAGCTTTGTGCCTCGGAACAGTTCTGAAGTTTAGGTGTGTGTACCTCTAAGTTTGTCCCTGCTAGTAAGGAGTGTTTCCAGGTGTAATGTTTGGGTTTTAAGTTCAATTCCGTAGTCTGCCACAGCAGAATTCAGAATGCTGTAGAAGCAATAGGCTCTGTCCTTAAGTGGGTTCTTGACTTTTCTAGCTAACCCCAGGGAAGGGCTGAGGTGGCCTCTAGAGGAGGAGGCATTTGGCTACACCCTGAAGTTTTTCAAGAAGGAAAGCTTGGAGAATCTAAATGCTTTCTTCTGTGTCGTTTTATTACATTTAGCTGTGCATTTCTCCGTAGACCTTGCTTTTCCAGCAGAAGGGTTGGATTATCCCTTTGTGGACCATATTTTATTTGTAAATCTTAAGATAATTTTCCTATATACTTTGAAGTAGTAAGGCCAGAGTTGCTGCTTCAAGGAAAATGGGAATGGGAGGGAGGATTTTCACATGCCCACGCCTGGGATTTGTGCACATTAAGAACATAGGCATTTCAAAGAGGCTGCCAGTGTCTTAAGCGCTATATGTAGCTGTAAGAAACAAAACTAAGAGCAAATTATTGAGCTAAAATCTGTCTTGCTGCAGAACTACAAGGCTTTATGTGGATTTTATTTATTAAAAAAAAAAAAAAAAAAAAAAAAAAAAAAAAAAAGAAAAAAAGGAAAANAAAAAAAAAAGGAAAAAAGGAAAGCTTGCATCACCACTAATGCTGCTTAAGCACTTGGGCTAACCATACATCATTTTGCCATGAGGCAATATCAGAACACAAGACCACTAGAAAAATAGGTCTGCAAAGATGTAGAGGCAGGCATTGTTTTCACCTGCAAGGCTTAAAACTTTTCTTTTGTGGTTTTTTTTGTTGTTTTTAAACAAAGCCACAAATTACTTTTCCAAACCTTTGACAACTTTGTTTAGAAAAGTCTTCTGTGGTGTCTTTGGAAAGATGATAAATATTGAGTCTTGATCATCTGTTTTGACCAGATGCAACTGACTGGTCCAGACACCTCCAAGCTTTGAGAGGGGATCTGGAATCTGATGAAGTCACAGTTCTGTAGATATCCTTTAGAGAAGGAAGTCAGGTCCTTTAGAGCAGTCATGGAAGGAGGGCCCCAAACTCAGTGGCCAGCTGGGATTGTTTTGAAGTGTGTGTATTCTGATGATGGAATTTGAGGTTTTGATGTTAGGGATTTTTTTTTTCCCTTGGGTTGTCATGTTTGTTGTTTTTCTTTTTTTTTTTTTAATTCCTGTGGAGACAATTCCATTCCAGCCTTGTTTTGATGAGTGGAATTTTTTCAGGTCAGACTTAACTTCCCTTGTGTTGTTCTGTAAGGCAGTATGGACAGTGTCCCTGCTGTTCATAGAATCATTATCGTTGGAAAAGACCTTTTAAGATCATCAAGTCCAACTGTTAACCATGTTATCATCAGTTGTCAATCATCCTATGGTTTCTGCAGTATTGAACATACTGTGCCAACAGGGAATTTAAAAGTGGTGCTAAATGGTTTGGAAGACCTTTTCCTAGAACTTGGAGGTTGAAGTTATTAGAACTCACTCCTCATAAATAGTATGCATATGGTGTACTATCTCCAGTCCAGCTGTCAACTCTTCCTGATTTTTTTTGTTGTTGTTGTCGTTTGGTTTTGAGGAGTGGATGGGGAGGAAAGGGGAAGTGGTTTTCTCAGCATTCATTCAACAGAGCAGTGTTCTTATTATCCTGGCTTCTTAAGGTCATAAACATCAAATAACATCGGTAGTTTTTAAGGGGTCTGCAATTGTGGACTTGGATAAATTTATTAGTCATGAACTTGAGTCAACTGACTAATCTCTGCTGATGTTGATTTTACAGAATCTTTGTAGCATGGAATAACTGATGAAGAATAACTCTTAGCTGCCTAAGTAGTATTCAAATTTAAAGAAAAATAATATTTTAGTTGAAAAATGTTGTGAAGCTATGCATCTTGGACCTGGGAGCTGTGACTTATCCTTAAACGCATAAGCTTCTGCTTTCCATTTCATCGACCATGTTAGATTTGCTGTTCCATGAGAATTCAAAGGAAATATTTGTGTCTTTCCCTTTTATATGCTTTTGCTTAAGACTTTCTCTAATCTGATAATTTCTCTCGGGTTGTTTGGTTTCTGAAGGTAGTTTTCCAGTCTTATTCTAGTTTATTGGACTTACCTCGAAAGCAAGGAAGAAACAGCTTATTAAGGTGGGCTTGTCTTCAGAGAACATTTTAGGGAACTCTTACTAGAACTGAAATTGCCAAGTGTCTCCACTTAATTGAGTGACTAATGTGTCACGAGCACAGTAAACTTGAATATTTTGCAAATGGGAGCTGTTTTCCTCAAGGTCTGTGTTCAGGGTTGGTAAATGTTCCTGAGGTTGCATGCTTGAGCTCTGACGCTTAGTCAAGAATAATAAATCAGCTTTTCTGAGAATCCTTCTTGTTGTTGCAAGTTCAGCCACAAAATAAGCTTTTGCATTTTCTGCAATTATTGGGATTTATGCCTTCCTGCCCAAGAGCTGAGTTTGACCACCTATAATTTTTCTCATTTTGAGCAGCTTAGTTTTTCTGGTTTTCAGAAATGCAGCAAACTAGATCTGCACTAGTGTATTCAGTTTCTGTTTTGAAGTAAGATGAAATTCATTCTGTAGTGAAAAAATTCTCTTCTAGCGTTCATCTTGAAAGTCTAAATTCAGGTGGACAGACCAATTTAGTGAGCTCCACTAGATACTGGGTAGACATTTTCTTCCTGCTGTATATTTTGGCCTTATGTTGAGGAGTTTGATTTATTATTAAATTATTTGTGTATGCAGACTTTAATCTGTACGTATTTTATTTTGATGTATTAGGATTTGTAAATATTAGTGATTTTTAAATATTATTTATGCACATACTTAAAGGACTGGTCTATCCAGAAAAGCAATTGCTAAATAATAAATGTTACTTTTTAGAAATAAATTGCAAGATCATGAAATTGTATATCCCTCAGGGTTATTTTTAAATTTCTTTTTCTTTTCCCTTCAGATTCAATTAGCAGTAACTCTAGTTTCATGTACTATAGAACTAAATCTACTGTAAAAAGAAAGTGCTGCAAATAATGCTTGAGTAGAAGCAGCTAAAACACCCACAGAACTGACTGTCTGTATTCATTGTAAGTTCAAATTGGAAACTCTTACTCTTGCACTTTTTAAAAGTTGTTGGATTTTTAATTCTATTTATTTTTTTTCTTTCTTCATGAAGGTTGTGCTGAACAGTCATCCCAAATTGGGTAAATAATCCTGTACTGTATATGTATGTATATACAGTATAATACTAAGCAGATGTGGAGTCCTTTTTATGCTGCAAATTTTTAATGCTTATGTTGGTCATCACAAAATGAGAGAGCTCAAGTCCTGTAGTGTTTCTCCCAGGAAATTCTGAATTGTAAACTTAGGTTTTTGTATGTCTAAGGGAAAGCTGTGGGTTTTTGACAATTTTTAGAGTCTTGAATATGTTAATTTTATACAGTAAAGCTTCAGGTTTTTAAAACTATTTTCAACAAATTGCAGCTTCTTTAATAATCATGTGAACCAGAATCTACTCGGTTTGCCATGAATTCCTCAAGCCTAACACAGATTAAAATGTTCATCGTTACAGCGCTCTCTAGAAGCTCAGCTTCCTTTTTATTTTTAGATCTGAAATGATACTACATCTTTGTATTTAAAATATGTATTGCTGCTCTAGAATGGTACCCTGTTGTCAAGAGGCATACATAAATAACTGTACAATAGAATTGTAAATAGACTTGTAAATCATTTTTGTGACTGAAGCTCTTTGAAAATAAAATTAAAATGAACAGATATTTTAACTCCTTTCATTAGTTTCATGAAATTGTTTTTAATTATCCTGTATACAATTGGATCCAAAGTTTGTTGAAGAACACAGACTTATTCCCACTGATGTCATGGGTATCTTGTTCAGTGCCTCTGTATTTTTGAAGATGGGGGTGGAGAAGTTTGCATGCTGTGTGTCAGTGTTCTGCAGTGGGATCATACTGACTGTGGTTTTACCTGGTGGCTTGTAAGGGCTGTCTTAAAGCCAGACCTTGTACCTGTGATAGCAGCTTGTTTCCACCCTCTGTTATTCAGGTATCCTTCTGTTCTTTGATGCACGGGAGGCATGATCTTGAAAAGACCCTTGGGTGAGTGCTCCTGGTTTTGAGCTTGTCACCATTGTCATGGTCATACTCTGAAAAATCACATGAAAATGAAGAAATCTTTTCCATTCTGTGCCTCACCTTCCATTGGAACATTTGTTGGCAGAGCACATTATTTTAAACTTTAAGACAAGATACTTGAAATGCCTGATTACTTAATAATAAAAACTTAATCTTTCAATTTCAAGCTGCTATTTTCAAAACTTAGCTTTTCTCTTTCAGAATCTTTCAGGCTTTTGGTTTTGTTGGCCTGTCACTCCAGAAGACTTTGAGGATAAACAGAAACTAAATGTGTCAACCTTGGAATTCTTAGCCAAAACATTAAGTTAAAGAAAAACTTCATTTCATACTGAAAATGCTTTTACTCCAATCCTGCAAGAAGGTAAAAGTTAGAGGAGCTTTGTGAAGGTACAATCAACTTGGTTGTTTAAAGTGGATGTGTCCACTCCTTTAAGACCTAATGCACCTGTGTAGCAGACTGTGGTGAAACTGTAACAAATTTGAAATTTCTGGTAACAGTTTGCATTGAAATGTGTATTTCTGCCTTCACTCAGATTTGCATTGGGTTGGCTGAAGCACATACTCCAGTGTCACTGTCAAAAGAGGCTACAGGTGGTTTTTGTGCTGTTGTGTGTGTGACTTAAAACTTCTCCCCTTCTGAGTGGCCTCAAACTGTACTTTTGGAGTTGCATACAACCTATGGAAGTTGGTTGTTTGCACCACTAGTTGTAGGCAAAAATCTGCTCTGAAGCTTAAAATAGTCTTTGGCCTTTCTCAGTAGTTGGGCAAACATGGGTGAAAGTGTTATCTAGAGGATGCGTTTTGCTGGTTTACTTCCCATTTAAAGTGCAGAGTCATGGTGAAGCCTGATTGCCTGCTCTGCTCCCAGTAAGTGCCACTTAAAAGCAGATGAATTTCTAAGGTACAGCTCAAAATTCCTTTCTCACGCATGTGTGAATTTAGGAAGTTGGAAGAAAGTGAAAAAGGTAAGCACCCACTGTAAGCAATATGTGTGCTCAGTGTTCTGTGAAACTAAGTTCAAAACTTATCTGATACTTTTAATAGATTAACAGTATTAATGTGTTGCTTCTGGCATCCTTCTGTAGTCTTGTGAAACATTAAGGGGGTGGCAGAAGGGAAAAGAGGCTGTAGACCAGAACCTGGTAAGTGACCAGCCAAGCTGGTTCCCTTTCTGGAATACCTGAAGTCTCATATGAGGGTTTGAGAAAATTTTAATACACAGGAATGCATAATAAATGACCCTTATTGTAGATATTACTGTATTCTGTACAGTTAAAATCTTCAATTATGGAAATTTAAATATTGTTTCAAAAAACACCATTAGCAGCTCTCGATGTTTGAGACCCATAGGATTATCCAGTTGTTGTGCCAGTCACACATGCTTGTGGCCTTCATCTTTTGCAAAGAATTTGTACCATGTCACTGTCTGTAAAAACTAGCACTTTCTAGCACTTCTGAGCTCTAACCTTGGCTTGTTGTATACTACCTTTATTATGAGACCAGGAAAATAGTCATCACCAACTCACAGTCTGCTGTTAGCCTGTTCCTTGTTTTACAGGCTCTGTCCTGTAGTCATGCCCTCTGAAGGGCCTGCATTTACAGTCTATAGCATAACAATTTTGGGTTTTTTTCCCCCCCATTTGGTTATCTACATCCTTATTTCTCTCATCTCACTGAATCCTGTAGTTCTACTGTGGTCTTGGGTTGAGTTGAGAGATGCAGGTTGAGATGCCAGTCAGGGCTTGAAGCAGAAATTTCTTAGTGTGTTTTGGCATGGAAGGCTGTGCTCATGGGGATAGGTAGGATCGGGGACTGGGTAAAAGCATCACTGATTCACGAGAGAGAGTCAGATCTGGGGTGGAGAGGATGACTAGGAGGGTCAGCTTCTCTGAAAGATTCTTGTTTGATGTGGAAAAGACCTTTGAAAGAGCGAAATCTTGTACTCTTTTTTTGTTGTACATCTTGTTCATGAGCTGTGGAAAGCCCAGTAAGATCTTGTTTTGCAGCACTGTGTTGCTGGTAGTTGATACCACTAGATGCCCTGTCCTTCCCTTCTCAAGGAAAGGATGCAGATTTTACCAGATTTCAGTACTCTGAACCTAAACAAAATTTTTTAATGTTTTTTTTAAAGCACTCCTACACTCCCTTTTGCCTTTTTTTTTTTTTTTTAATATGTGCAGCAGCTGGTTTGGATCTGCAGCTGTTTTGGGCCTGTATGGTATGGTATGTTCTTGTCAGCAGTTCAGGTGCATGAGAAGCTCTGCTGTCCCTCTTGACTTAAGGGATGGGGGTTGTACCCACGCTGTCTGCAGGGTTGGTATGGGAGAGCTTTATCCTTGCCTCTGGAAAACGGTATGTTGGGAGGGAGTCATCCTCTCCCGTGGTGTTCCTGATGCGGAAGACAGCTATTCCAGTTATGTCTGTGGAAGTTGTCTAGCTATTCCAGCTGTCCCAGCTGCTTCTTATCCTGCTGCTCAGCCAGGTGCTTGGCATCCAGGTTTATGATGCACTTGGACTTTCTGATTTCACTAAGGAATTATTTCTAGACTGAATTTCTGTTTAACTTGCTCTTCTAAATATTACCATTTATAGCTACAATGATTGCTTTCCTGTTCCTTTTTGGTTTTGGTTTGGAAATCTATACAGCTTTCCAACTTTGTGTTATGTTTCATGCAGATCTACCTTTATTGCCCCAACTTTCTATCTAACTTCATGGTATTTCTTTCCTCTCATTTCACTGTATTTTTAATACCACTGGTAACTTGGTATTGCATTTAGCTGTTGAAGAAACTTGTTGGTTATCAGAGGCTCACCTGTCCTGTGCCACATGGGCTCTTGTATGTTATTTAAGGCCATGTCAAAAATAGCCTGTTGCTTCTTGTGTGTTCTTGGGCTGTTCCAAGAAGTGATCATTTGAAAATGCTGAGACATGATTTAACTGAACTGTGCTATTTTGCTTTTTGCCACTTCAAATACAGGATGCCCTTTTTACCTCCATTGTCTATTTTTGCAGGCTAAACTTTATCTTTAAACCTCAGATAACCTACAATACAAACATACTGTGGGGGCGGGGCCTTTGGTAATTTTTTTCAGAGATTTCCTGCATGTAATTTAGTATAATATACTAAACCTTTTCTAGTGGAAGGTATCCCTCCCTGTCCATGGCTCGAACTAGATAATCCTTAAAGCTCCCAACCCAAACCGTTCTGTGATTCTGTAATGCTTTTCTGTTCAAATAAATACATGTCTTATGACTGCTTAGAGTTTCATTATGATTTTTGTATGCTTTTATTATGCTTGACTAGTACAAATGTAAACAAGGAATACTTGATTTACAAAAGACCTTCATCTGTACTTCTCAGTGTAAGCTGAGCAGCTTAGCAATATTTGCAACGAGATTTTTTTTTTTCTTTCAAGCCAAGAAAAAGTTTTGCACACATTTCCAGGTTTGATGATAAAATCACACATCTCTGTGAACTGCTAAGTTATTAACTACCTGTGATCAAATCCTGACTTTCTTTTATCTCTTGTAACAGCTAATGTTTCTGGCACTTCAGCAAGGATGTTGGTGTTCTGTTTGTCAGTGATGATCAAGCTTTTCTTCCAGCTGGATGCATCTGTTTGTCCTGAGAAGTGTGACTGCTCTTCAAAAAATGCAATTCATTGCTCTGGTCCTGACATAAAAGACCTGGAATCATTAAATCTGCCTTGCAACATGACACAAATTCACATAACGAACACTAATGTGCTGTACTTGCAGGATGTCTTTTCTAGGATGGCAGAACTGCAGCATCTCATCTTGTCTTCAAACAACATCTCTCTGGTTTCACCAATGGCTTTTAAAGGCTTGAGAGGGCTGAAAGTCCTCAAACTGTTAGATAATAAGCTCGTTGAGCTTCCTCCAGAAGTGTTTGATGACATGATGCAGCTTCAGCAATTGATCATTGAAAGAAACAGATTGAAATCCATTCAGGAAAATCTGTTTGACAAACTAGCTAGTCTGGAGGAGCTTTACTTGAACAAGAATCAACTAATGGCACTTCCCAGTGGCGTGCTGAAGAATGTTACCAAACTGAAAGTACTGAACTTGTCAAGAAATTACTTAGCAGCACTGCCTAGAAATATATTCAGTGCATTAGCCAGGCTTGAGAAGCTGATGCTGTATTTTAACAGGCTGTCTTCCATAGAGTCTGGTGTGTTTGATAGCCTGACAGAGCTGCAGGAACTCTTCCTGCATTGCAATAACATCCAGTCCATCGCCCCTGATGCATTTCATTGGCTTCATAAACTGAGACGCCTGACACTCTCCAGAAACAAGCTTGAGATTTTACCTGCTGGACTTTTTTTGCACTTGCATGACCTGTGTAAACTGACCTTATACGGGAACCCACTGAAGTCTCTTCCAGAAGTATTGTTTGGAGAAATGAGGCATCTTGGTAGCCTGTGGCTGTATCACACAAAGCTCTCAACAATACCAGATTTTGTGTTCAGTAACTTGACAAATTTAGAGCTCCTTGTGCTGAGTTTTAACCCAGAGCTTACAGTTCTTCCTAGAAATGTATTCAGTGGCCTGAATGAACTGCGGGGCCTTTCTCTGCATACAAGTAATATTTCCAGTTTGCCAGAGGACATCTTTCTGGGCCTTCAGAAACTGCAGAACATTTCCCTGTTTGATACAAGGCTTGAGGTTCTTCCTAGAAACCTCTTCCATAATCTCAAGCACCTCCAGAAAATTTACCTGAATAGTACTAAGCTGCAGTCTCTTCCTGCAGACTTCTTTAGTGCTTTACCTGAGTTGCAAGAAGTCATTCTTGATGACAACCCTTGGAAATGCGATTGCCAAATTCTTGGCTTTCGAGAGTGGCTCCAAAAGAGCACACAGATAGTTAAAAATGTGCCGTCTCTGATGTGCCACAGCCCACTGGCACTGCAGAATGTTTCTCTCGTGGCTCTAACCATTGATGACCCGAAGTGCCTGCCAACCACAGCCATTACATATCAGATGTTCAGCTCAACTTATTCCCAGACCTTGACGTCTCCTGTGACAGAGCACTTCAGATCATCTTGGGAGATTTCTGTAACAGCCGTGTCCAATGTGGATATCAGCACGCCCACACCAGCTCCTCCTGAAACTCCAGGTTTTACATACTCCTATGTTGAAAATTTTGAACAAGCTGGTTTTCACTTGTCAGATGTCCCAGTCCAAACTTCTCCCAGCGTCACAGCAAAAACCAACAGTATCAGAGGAACAGATTTAACTACTCTTGTCTGGTGGGACGAGTTGCCAGCCCACAGGAGTGCTAAGGCCTATTTTAATACCAGAATTGCTTATTGCCAGCTATTCCTGTGCCTTCACAGCTTGATTTTAGCGCTCCAGACTGTAACCATTGTGCTCAGTCTGTATGTGATGGGTAAAACTAGGCAACTCTTGCAGTCCAGAAATACTCCTGCTTGGCCTGTAGTTCTGATAAGATTGTTAAGAAGATAGAGCATACTAGCCCAAGAGAGGATTTGAAGCGTTGCTTTGGATGCGTTTTGAGCATTTGAGCGGTTGACACTCGATTCAGGTCTGGATTACAAATCTTCATAGCAAGGACCATAAAGACCTTGTCTTCACAGTATAATGGAACTGTGCTTCTGTGTGTGTCACAGTGTTTGCCAGAAGTGGCTCTAATCACTGTATATTGCTGCAGCACCTGGTACATGAACCTGGAGGGAGAGCTCAGAGTACCTGTGGTCACCTCTACAAGTGTGCTGTGGGTTTCCTGCTTTGGCCCTCAGCCCAGTCTGTGCTGGACGCCCATGCCTGCCCTCATGCTTATGTGGAGTGACATCAACATAAGGCTCTACACAGGAGCACAGCTTTAACTGTGCTTTAGAGAATGCCTAAAGTACTCCAAATGCTATTATGCCTTATACTGCCTGTAATGTTTCGTCTCCTTACTGAGAAAACAAACGGTATTTTTGGGAGGAGATGCTGGGAAGGACCTTTTAACCGTGGGATGTGGGCAGAATGGTACATGCAGGTGCCTTAGCTTTTGCTTTCTGTCCTCAGCCCCTTTCCAGGACACGGCACGAGGAATGGGTACCATTTAAAGTTAACAGCAGAGGAAGATGCTGGGCTAGAAAGTATAATCTTGATGTGTTTTATTGTTTGTTTGGGGGTGGGCTTTGGAAACTTTGTAAAGTTACTACAACTCTTAATTTTAAGTAAACACTTTAATCCTTAAACTTTGGCCAGTGGTCTGAATAAGGGAGCCGTTACTGGCTGCACCATGCAGGGAATCTTGAAACCAGGATAACAGGCAGATGCCCAGGACTGTGGCTAAGCTGCACTGTATTGGTTTGAGAGCTGGTCTTGGCTGAGCTGGGAGAGGAAGGAGTGGTCTCTCCTGGGCTTGGCTGGCCAAACATGAGTGCAGCCAAGTGACAGGGAGCCTCTGCCTGAACTGAGGGCCTTGAAGTGTCACCAGCATTTTGAAATTGGCTGGGGAATGTGCACAACTCCATCAGCTTGGAGTGTGCAGTGGCGTTTTCAGTCTCACTCTTTTTTACCTTATTACATAGTGCTACTCCCTGACTTCCAGCCCTTTCCAATGTTGGTATGCAAAGGCAACTACAGGGTAATAGTGTGGGTTTTGGTCTTTATACCAAAATGTTTATTGTTATTTAAATTGTATGAATATTTAGTTTGTAAGTAGACTGGTAGCTGTCAGACTGTCTGTGCTTTGGTAGCTCTTGGATTTAACGACTAGCTTTTTATCTTTTTTATCTTAATTATGCGACTTAGCTTGTTCTTCAAAGCTCTGATGTTGTGCTTAAAAACTTTTGGATGTGGTTCTCTGGCTTCTTGGGCCAGAGAGCCTGTACACCAGGAGTCCTTTTTCAGTTGTGCTGACTTTCTAACTATTGAGGACTTTCCTGGATGGCCTTAAAATGTCACACTACAGACCTGAGGTGCAGAAAGCTTGCATTTGCTGCAGGTTTGTGGCTGGTGCCCTTCTGTGTGTTACTCTAGGCAGTGAGAATAAAGTATTACTGCTTTGTTTCAGGGCACTCTGCTGCTCGGCTTGAATTCCTCTTCCAAGCTATGAAAGGAGGCAGTGTGCTTCTGTGGTGTTAAATGACCGTTGTCTTGCTCCTGAGATTTAACAAAATTTAGTAAGCCTGGGTAAATGGGAGTCAGAGCCATCTCTAAAGAAGCAGAAATGCCAGTTGCTACAACTGATGCAAAGCGAACTGTGACTGGATTCATAAACAGATGCTCCAGAATTTGAGAGAAGCACAAAACCAAGAGGAAGCTCTCTTGGTGGTGGCTCTGGGTAGTTGCATGCTAGTGTTTGAAAGGAGACAGTTGTTACAAATTTAGCTTCTTGGTTGGACAGCTGTAATGACCACTTAGTGTTGTGCCAGCTCCAGCACTGTCGTACGGTGCCACGCAGGCATCTGCTCACAGCAGGCAGGAGATCAGTACAATCAGAACTAGCAAGGAAATGGTTCTACAAGCCATGCTGGTGAATGTTCACCTCTGTGAAGGAAGTGTTCTCCTGGCTCCGGGCACTTGGATGCACAGTGTCTGATTTCTAAGAAAAAGCACCAGTTTGCTCGCCGTGTGGGTGTCCTGATGGCCGAGCTAAGGGAGGGCAGTGGGGCAGCACCAGCTGCTGTCTGTCTGCCCTGCAGTGGGGCCAGCTGGGCCCCCACGCTGCTCCTGGGGCCCCACATGGAGTCACTGAGCTCCGGCTCTGGCATGTGGGGGCTCTGGCACTGCATACAGGCAAGTGCTAAGAGGAGTATGATTCCTCTTCACATGCTGTCATCGGGCTTTCCCCACGCTTGAGCCAGACGGGGAAGTGAAGTCATCAGACAACAAAAGGCTAGAGCAATGAGTGCTGGGGGTGTTTTACTAACTTCCTCTGAGGTGTCCTGTTTTGAGTTGCCTCTGATTCATTGTTCTGTGCTCAACAGAGCTCAGCCCTTCCTGCAAAACTCCCTGGCCCGAAAAATCCGAGGATATCCTTATTTATACCCCATCTCTGTTTTTCCCGGAGAAGGGATAGTCTTCCAGTTCAGTGTGATGCAGCTATGGCAGGCAGGAAGGCAGCAGGGGGTTCTTGGGGAAGCTGCAGCTGCACCCCAGACCCTCTCTGGGCAACCCTGCCTTGCTGCTGCCTCTAGGTACCAATTCCTTGCATTGCTGGTTTTTCTGTGTCCCTGCAGCTGAGGCCTCCATGATCTGCTGCCCAGCCTTTGCCACCAGGATGGGCTGGAAGAGCTGGAGGTACCTAATCCCTGGTGTAGTGGGTCCTGGGAAAGAGTGAATGCAAAGCACATCTGCACACAGGGGCTGAGGGGGTCAGCTCCGCACTCTTGGCTCCTGTACAGGGTGTAGAGTCCTCCAGGACCACATTCTAGTTGGGAGTGCTCGGGGTCCAGCAGCGCCAGGCTGGCTGTGCCAGCACAGTCATAGCTCGCTCAGTCCCCTCAAAAGCTTGTTGCTGTGGCAGTTGCTCCTGTTCTCTCTGCTGTAGGAAATCCTGGAGCAGTGGAAGCTCTGACCCACCCTGTGCCAAGCCGTGGGAGTATGTAGTGCATTTCCAGCCTGATGTCACTACAAAAGCCATTCTCCTTTGCTTGCCATAAGTATTGGCAGCTCTGCCTGTTTCCCAGCAACTGCAGGATCCTTCCAAGCCATCAGCACCCCTGTCCTTTGCTTGTGTCCCTGGTGTCCCTGTCCTTTCTATCCCACCTCTGTCCCCATGAGCCCAGGAACTGCTGGAGGGCCCTTGCCACTACTTGCAGAGGACAGTGAGCTCAGACAGCTGCTTGGAGAAGGCACTCAGCAGTGCTTCAGGAGTGTGTGTGACTGCTGGCTGTGAGGCAAGAGCCCTGGGAGCTTCTTCCTGACGTTACGGAGCATTGACTGTGTCTCTTCCAGGCCTCTGACCAAGAGGTCTTCCCTGGGGCTGCTGATTCAGCAGCCCTGGTATCGGAGCATTTCCTAGGGATGACAGAAGAGTTGGGAGGAGATGCAGCCAAAGACACGTACCCTGTGGACAAGACTGAGGCTGTGATTGTTTACAGACTCTCACAGTGGCCTGAAGCTCCTGTTTGTCCCTGCTAGTGATGGGCAAACTAGGGAGATGTTACGCCTCCATTTTCTTAGCCAAAGTCTGAGTTCTCACATTCCTGTCTCTTCTGGGTGTTTATGGATGGATAAATCCTGGCACAGCCTCTTGCTTGGGCCAGGGCTGGTGAGTCCCACTTCACTACAGGATGGGGGGCTGCTGTTCCAGCAGCACCCGGAGCCATCCGCCACGGAGCTCAGCCCCTCTTACGCAATTGCTGCTGTAGGACTGACATGCCAGGCTTCCAGCTGTGCCTTTGTGTCTCTCTGGATGGAAGAAGCTCAGGGCGGGGAGCCAGTGATGGCTGGCAGCAGTTCTGCAGCCTGCTGAACACTGCTCTGTTGCCTTCCCCTGGGGAGAGATGGGGTCCCTTCCCCCTTCAGCTCCTGGGAAAAGAGGTCCCTGGGGCTCTTAGTGGTGCTGGGGTGGGGCTTTACAGAGACAGAGAACAGGGTGAAGCTGGTCCAGCAAATGCCTTGCAGTTCACAAGCCCCACACCATCACCTCGTGCTCCAGCCATTCCTCCCCCCCTCTCACAGCGCCCATCGGACAAGCTCTTTCCGCTTCAGATTATCTCTCCAGGCGGACTTGGCTGCGAGCCCCACATTCCTTCCAGCCTAGTGCTGCCCTGAGCCTGTGCCAAGCCCTGTGTGCTCAGGCCAGCAATGGGCCTGGAGGAGGCGGTTCTGCTGGTCGGGTGAGCCCCACTGCTGCTTGAGATTCTAAAGGCCATTTTCCTTGAGCTCCAGGAGGGCTGTGGTGAGCCTGGTGCTGGTGCTTGGGTGGAGGTTGGCCTGAAAGCCATCCCTGCTACCATCCTGGAGGGACCAGGGCTGCTGCTCCCTCCTGAAGCTCCCACCTTGCATAAACGCTTTCCCAGGGAAGGCAAGACATGTCCCCATGCCTTGGGGCAGATGCAGAGGGCAGATCGTCTAGCCTTGAGCAGTGAGGTAGCCCTGGCCCTGCATTCCCTGAGCAGGGAGCTGAAAATGCCCCTGGGGCTAGTTGGCTGGCCCTGTGGAAGAGCTGTCTGGTTTGTGTTCCTCAAGGCATTAGGGTGAGCATGTGATGAGGCAGGGGCTGCTGGTGCTCCTTCCTTCACTCCTCAGCTGTGACATGAGCATGTGGGTCCTGCTGGAGGTCTCAGGCTCAGAGGTGTTCCACCATGCTGGAACATGGGGAGAATCCCCTCCATGGCCCCTAGTCCAGCCCTCCACCCTGCTCCTCCACTTCAGCAGAGTCGAGTTTGGCCTGATGCCCTGGGCCAGACGGTCTCTGTGAGCACCAGGGGCCAACATGGGGGTTTCTCAGAGTAGGGCAGGAACTTTGCAGCTGTACAAAGTAAATTGGGGGGGGTCCCAGCACTGCACTATGGGGAGTGGCAAGGCCCAGGGATGTCCCATCCTGCCCAGGGTGCCAATTTTGTCAGGAGCTGAAGGTGTGCAGGGAGCAGGGGCTGAGGGGGGAGCTGGGGCTGTGTGGTGGGGGTGAGTGTGCTCAGCTGCTTGGCAGATGAACAGTGTGCTCTCCCAGCCAAGCCCACAAGCTACTAATTTTAGTGATTACATGAATTTTTCCAAGCAGTCTCAAATCCCTTGATGATTCAGAGCTGCTCAGCTTTGCTGCATCTGCCACCCTTGCTGTGGGGATGTGCTGGAGCAGTGCCAGCAAGGACAGACAGACACAGGACAGTTCTGCTGTCCTGTAGCAAGCAGATCTCCCCAACCATAAATGACACTGGCCTTCTGGGGCTCCACAGTCTCCTTGGAGGCACAGGGATATGGCAGTGGCTCCAAGGCATCCCAAGCTCGATCCAGGGGGTTCAGCCTCTGGCTTTCGTGGCTGGAGGTAGGAAAGGTCCACAAAGCAATGCTGAACCTGGGACTTTTCCTGCAGCATAAGACTTGCTCCACTCCATCCAGCACTGTGTGAGCTCCTGGCTATGTGGAGTAGCCTCCCTCTGCAAAATGCTAATCTCACCCTCAATCATATCCTTATGCTGTCTCCAGAGCTGCCTCTCCCCTCCAGATGTGTGGGGTGTGTCTGTGCTGTTCTCACACCCTCCGCTTCTCTGCCTTGTGAATAGCCTGGGGCAAGCTCCCATGTGCTCATCTCCGGGACTGGGAGCGGGAGTGGCTGCAGGAGTGGTGCACAGGCTTGTGCCTTTCTTTGTTTTCAGAGATGTCTTGAAAATAGTAATCCTTCCCAGACAGAGCCAGGTTCCTGAGGCCTAGGTAGAGGCAGTGTGGTTTCTGCCCAGGCTGTTACCTGGACTCTGAAACTCTGGGCATTCTGCACGGCATAGGGACCATAATCTGACTGCTCCTCTCTTAGGGCAGGCTGTTTGAGGGTATCTGCCACTGAATCCCTATCTGCCCTGGGGCAGCACTGCTTGGAAGGAGGTGAATCTGACATTCCTCTGTCAAATTGGGCTTTGGGGCATTGGAAGTGCTGGGATTTAGTTTCTGTGTTGCCTTGCTGAAAAGCTGTGTGTTTCTGGGTGAGTCAGAGTGGGCAGGAGCCCAGCAGCCCTGGCAGTGGGAGACAGAGCCGCCAATAAGGCTTTGATAAGGCTGTCAGAGCCTTGCTCTTGTGCCAGGGCTGCAGGGAGTGGGCAGCTCTCAGGACTGCTCCCTGTCCTCCAGCTGCCCTGCTGTAAGGAAATGGGGAGATTATTTTGGGAACCATGGTTCTGGGAAAATGTGCTGTGTCAATAGAGCGTGAGCTAGAGCACTTGGTGGGTGGTGTTTTCAAAATGCCCCTTCTCTGAGCCCAAATGTCTGGGTTTTGCCCCGGCGCAGGCAGGGAGCATGGCTGGGGGACAGTTTCAGTCTTTGTGCTCACTCCCCGGCTGGGGAGGGGTCCATGGCCATCCAACATGTCCTGTGACAGCCAGGCCATCTGACAGTGGTGGCAGTTGCCTCCTACTGAGGTCCCAATCCCTACCATCTTCCCACGATCTCTGTCTCCTTCCTCCAAGACTGTCTGGGAAGTCTGCACTCCATCCCCAGTTTGCTGTTTATCCTGGTCTGGTCCCCTCTTTGAACAGGATTACTGTCCCTTCCACTGCCCTGCACCCTCCCACCCCTCACAGCATGACATGCTGTGGCATGGGGATAGAGGCTGCCTTCCTCCCCTTTCTCCAGCAGCAGCTCCATGCTGTTCCCATCTTGAGCAGCTTGTCAGCACCAGCTGGGACCTGAGCAGGGGCTGCTGCAACCAGTGGAAACATGGGTGGGCTCAGAAGGGATTAGATGTGGTCAGGCAAGTTCCAGCTGCCCCGTGGTTAGCACGGGACTGCTCTGGCTCCAGGAAGCCCAAAGGGGCCACGTATGCTGACTCTCCTTAGCTGCTTCCTCCAGAATATCTGTTCCTGGTAGCTGCAGGACTGGGACTGCCCTGGAGAGGTGGGAGAGATGGGGAAGCCTGGGCTAGGTGGTGGGGACCAAGGGCACCCATGTGGGTTGAAGGGGCAGGGCAGGGGAGGGGTGGCATCAGATGCCCCATAACAAGTGGATGGGACAGCTTGGATGTTTCCCAAATACTGCTGCATGCCAAACTCCATCACCTGTGGGTTAGGACTGCTGAGGGTTCAGAGCAGCAGCAGCCCCTGGGAGATGGCAGTGTGTGCTGCTCTGGGGTCGCAGGGATACCTGCAATGGATGTTCCTCAGTACCCAAGTGTTCCTCATGGCTAGTGGGAAGTGTTCGGGCTTGCTGAGAGCTCTCTGAAGCAGCCTGGCCCCTGGCTGGCACCTGCACAGCTGCTGACCCTGGCGGGGTGCCTGCTTCCTGACAGGGCTGGTTGCCCACAGGACAGAGCCTGGAGTGTGTGCTTGTGGGTTCCTGGCCTGTTTGCATCTGTGGCTGTGTGGGGAATGAAAGCTGTGGTGTGGGCAGGATTGGTGTGCTGGGGGTCTCCCTGTGCTGGCAGCCATGGACTGGGGCACAGCCAGAGATCCTGACACTTGCAGGAGCCATAGAAGGGCAGACAAGTGCTGTGTGTGTACTGAGGCAATGCCATGGAACAGCCCTGGTGTGAACTTGTGCCAGTGAGGGGCACCCAGCTATGTCCCATTGGGGACCAGAGCGTTCCTGGGGCCAAACTGCTACACTGTCTTACATGAGCAGCATGTTCACATCTTCTTGTCTTCAAATAAGAGTACTGGGGTTCAGGAGGGGGAAACTCCATCCTTGAGATGCTTGCTCTGCCGAGGAAATAAGAGTTGGAAGCAACTCTGCTCCAGCGCTTTCCCTAACCTCGACACTGCCCCTGTGCTGATTCATTGATTTGGACGGGTTATATACTGGGAGGGGAAGCATGAACCACATTCAGCTCTCTTGCCAGCACAGAGCCGTGCTCACTCGGCATTCGTGGCTGCAGGACAGTCGGGTAAGTTTCCTCTCTGCTACTGCTCCTGTGTCCAGCCCCAGGTCTGGGGGACTCCCAGGGCAGCTCCAAGGGTTGGTGGTGCAGTGGTGGGATCTGCATGTTCAGCACCTTTTGATTTGATGGAGATGTTTATCTTGCAAGGCTTCTCTAAAAAAGTGAGACCACTTAGACACTGTGGGAGCCGAAAGAATTATATGGGCAACATATTCCAAATAATGGCTAACAGAGAAAATTAAGGGGGGCAAAGTAACATTTTGGGGGGCTGATGTTCGGAGCAGTGGGATGCTGAGGAGCTGATGTTGGGAGCGGTGGGGTCCTGAGGGGCTGAGCAGTAGGCAGTGTTCAGCCTCTTGGTCTGTAAGTCTTTTGTCCCTAGAAGAAAAAGGGATATCAATTGTTTCCAGCTGCCTTTCCTGAAGGTCTCTCCAGTATGGATGCTCTCTGGGCTGCATTACCAGGGAGTGACATGAGCAGAGCTTTTGATGTGCTGAGCCTTTGGGGAAGTTTATAAATGGCTCACTGTAAACAAAGCTGTTCTTGGATGCAGATTGTTTCCATATGGGAAACATAAACTCTGCTGGCTAATGGTGGGTTCCTCCCTCCCTGCCTGAGAGCAAGCGTGTTCCTTGGAGAAAGTGCAGGGTGGAGGGTAGGGGCTGTGCCCCAGCACCCCGGAATGCTGTGCCAGCTGGGGCACTGTGGCTGCACCCCTGTGCTGCTGGACTCATCTCTCTGGCTGAGCAGTGCTCAGAACTGCAGGATTTCCCCTTCCCTTGTGCCACTGAAATTTGTTAGAGGGGGGCTGCTCCATGCCAGCCTGGCATAAGGCTGCTGCTTTATTCCAGGGAGGGAGGAAGCTCCCAGGCCAGAAGAGGGAGGAGAGGGTGTCTGTGGTGTCTGCCTGTGGGACAATGGAGAATTCCCCTGTGAAGCCCTTGCTTCCCTGGGCACTGCCTCTGGGACCAGCCTGCATACAGGTACACACACCCAACACCTCGCTCTCATGACAAAAATCAGCCAGGGCTGAGATCTTCTGCTGGGAACAGGGTGAAGACAGGGCCACTCCTGTACCCAGCCCGTGTTGGGGAGCTGGCAAGGGTCCTGTTGACCCAGGGTCCTGTAGGACTGGAGCTAAACGGTGCCTGGACAGTGGGTGCTGGCACTGCTCTTGGCTCTGCAACAGGAGCCCAGAGCTGCTCGCTGCTGACAGAGCTGGAAGGGTGCTTGGGGCTGTTTGGAGTGCCCAGCATTCCTGGGACCTGCATGGCTGTGGTCTGTGGGTGCCCCAGGCTAGCTCTGGTGAAGGTTTGGGCTGTTTGGTGTTACCAGTGCTGCTGATAGCAGTTCACAACACTCTGTAAAACAGGAAACCACACTCCTGGCTGGCAGAGGAGCCAAGAGAGGTGGGATACCACTAACAGCTGTGGTATTGCAGCCAGGCACTGTGGCCCCAAGCTCTGCCTCACTTTGCACTCCTGCCTGGGCTGTGCCAAGCCCTGCCTGCCTCCAGCTCTCCTTGCCTGCCCTTCTCTGCCTCATGGCCATGCTAGGGGCAGAATGGCCACAGCCTTGGTATCCTTTTCCAGGGAGAAAGCAGCACCCATCCCTGGCAGTGGCCCTGGGAGCTGGGAAATTGCAGGGACTGACCCCCCCTCATTTGTTTTTGTTGGCAGGCTCAATGGAGCAGGGAGACTGGCAGCTGTGGCTGCTGCTGCTGGTGGGCATCCAGCTGGCTGGTGGCCAGTGCCCAGAGCAGTGCCAGTGCATCCGCAGCGCCCAGGTGGAATGCTCTGGTGCTGGCATCACCACGGTCCCCAGCCCCATCCCTGCGAACGCCATGACCCTCCAGATCATCAACACGCGCATCACCGAGCTGGGTGACGCGTCCTTTGGCAACGCCTCCCTGCTCATCGGGCTGCGCATCGAGAAGAACAACCTGTCGCGCATAAGCCCCGGGGCCTTCCAGCACCTGCCCGACCTGCGCTACCTCAGCCTGGCCAGCAACAAGCTGCAGGAGCTCCCTGTGCAGGTCTTTGAGCCTCTGGACAAGCTGGAGTCTCTACTTCTCTCCAGTAACCAGATCCTCCAGGTTGAACCTTCCCACTTCGCCCACCTAAGCAACCTCAAGGAGCTGCAGCTGCACGGGAACAACCTGCAGGAGCTGCAGGAGGGGGTGTTCGACCAGCTCACTAGCCTCACCAAGCTCAACCTGGCCAGGAACAACATCGACCACCTGCCGCCCCGGGCCTTCGAGCGGCTGGCACAGCTGCAGGTGCTGCGGCTCTATGAGAACCGGCTCCGGGAGATCCCAGTGGGCACCTTTGATGGGCTGCCAGAGCTGCAGGAGCTGGGGCTGCACCAGAACCAGCTGGAGACACTGTCCCCGGAGCTCTTCATGCACAACAGCAACCTGCAGAAGCTCTACCTGTCCAATAACCTCCTCACCACCCTGCCGAGCGGCATCTTCTTGCCTCTGCACTCCCTTGCCAAGATCACCCTGCATGTCAACCGCCTGCGGGACATCTCCCCCGGTGCCTTTGGGCCCATGCCCAACCTGCGGGAGCTGTGGCTCTATGAGAACGAGCTTTCCAGCCTCCCCACTGCCGTGTTCAGCAATCTCACCCAGCTGCAGCTCCTGGTTCTCAGCAAGAACCGGCTGCGCTCCGTGGCACCGGGGGCTTTCCAGGGCCTCGAGGAGCTGCTGGAACTGTCACTGCACACCAATGCCCTGCGCCGCCTGGATGCCCGAGTGCTGGAGGGACTGCCCAAGCTGCAGAACATCTCCCTGCATCACAACCAGCTGCAGGCACTGCCACGGGGCCTCTTCAGAGCCACTCCTGGGCTGCAGCACCTGCAGCTGCACTTCAATGCCCTGGAGTACCTTCCCGCCAGCATCTTCTCACCCCTGACTACCCTTCGAGAGGTGAGGCTGCACAACAACTCCTGGCGCTGTGACAAGGGCATCCTACCCCTGCAGGGCTGGCTGGAGGCCAACCCCCATAAGGTGGGTGAGACACCCCCGCTGTGTGCCCAGCCTCCTGCCCTGAGGGGCACCCCCATCGTTGAGCTGCCACGGGATCAGTTCCTCGAGCCCCAGCCCTTCACTCTCTCCCCCCATCCCAGCACCCAGCTTCCTGCTCACACCTCTGGGGTAGCATTGCCAGAGGGTGCCTGGACGGAGCCCCCCATGGGGCTGCCGGTCTCCCCACAGGTGGAGGAGGAGGAGGAGAAGAAGGAGGAGGAGAGGGGGCAGTGGGGGCTGACACGCATACAAAGCGGGGTGGTGGTCACAGTCATCGTCTTGGTGTGTGTGGCCCTGCTCGCTGCTCTGGTGGCACTGGTGGTCTATGGCTGTAGGAAGAAGAGCCACGTCGTGCTTATGAGGATGAAGGCGCCGAATGAAGCCTGAGTGTCAGGCAGAGCCTGAGGGGAGAAGTGCTCATGGGGCATCCCCTCTCTGGGGCCAAGGGACATGACAGTGGCTCTGAACCAGCTGCCCTTGCTGACTAGGATGGGACAGCATCACCCCATGTGCTGCATGTACCCATGTCCTGCTCTGCTCTGCCCTGCCTCTGCTCTGCAGCAGGGCATCCCCCCAACTGACCCACCGTGGCTGCTCTCTATCCCCAGCCCCTCCTGCCTCCAGTGCAGCCTCTGTGCTCACTCCCTGCTCGGGGTCCGGCAGCTGGGGTGTGGGGTGCTGAGAGGGACTCCTTGAGCCAGGAGCCACAGGCTTGACCATGATGGTGCTTGCCCCAAATAACAGGACTTCCCCATCATTCAGCTGGCATCTTTCCTTGCAGTGCTGCTGCTCTCGTGTCACCTGCTGCTGTCACACCTGCCCAGCCCCTCTTCCTCACCCTCTGCCCCTGCTGTGCTTTGCCCCTGCCCCTGCCTGGACAGGCAGTGTGAGCCATCATACTGGGCCAGGAGTTGAGTGAGCACCTTCGCCCCAGGACAGCTCTATGTCCTTGTGCTGCTCCTCGCTTGCCTGTGCCCGGGCAGGGCTCCCTGCAGGGCTCAGTTGCTGCCAGACTGGTACACCCTGAATGTCTCAGCTGTGTCCCAGCTACCCTCCCTGCCTGCAGGCAGGGCAGGCCAGAGCACAGCCAGCACCCTCCCCTGCTCCCGGCAGCCTCCTGCTCCCCTCCTGCACTTCCAGCCAGGAGAGTCATGGGGCGGTGTGCTGGCATCGGAGCATAGAGGCAGCCCCCCAGCCCTCACTGCATGCTGGTGCTGACCCTGCTGTGGCTGTGTCCCTGCCTGCAGCCCCCTGCCTCAGCCCTATGAGTTGTGGGGGGCTTGCATTAGCTCTGCTGCAGGGGGAGTTAGAGGAGTGGGACGATGGGTGTGAAGTGTCTGCAGCAGCTGGGAGAGGCTCCTTTGCTCGTGCCCCTGGGCTGCTGGAGCCTGCTGGGGCTGCTCCTGCTGCAGCTCATCCCTGATCCTCAATACCCTCATGCACCCTTCACCAGCTAGTGAGCAGCCTGTTCCTATTCTGCTTGGCAAAACTTCTTTATCCTCTTCTTCCTCTCTTGAGTGCCCTCCTGTACGTGCCCAGTCCCCCTGCCTGTTCACAGCTCTTGGGCAGTGGGGATGCTGGCAGCACACAGCGAGGGGGTCAGTAAGTGCTGGCAGCTCTGCAATTCACAAATGGGTGCCACACCATCCCGCCAACAGCACCTGCATCCAGTGGACACCCAGCCTTCTCCAGCTGTAGCACAGCCACAGTGGAGTCCAGCTCACCTCTGTGTGAGGTGCAGCAGCACCAGGCTGCCTGAGGATTGCTGCCATGTGACAAGGGTCACACTCGGTGTCCACCCTGCAGTGCTGGCTGCTCACACCACCTCAGGAGGCAGTGCTGGTACAAGTAGCTCCACACTGGCGCACATGATGGTTCACTCCAGTAGGCTGGGTCCTGCATGGTAGCAGGAGACGCAGGACTGTGTCATGGTGCCATTGAGTGCTGATGTGTGACCTCTCCATTAAAGTGCCTTTGTCCACCCTCAGTGCCAAAGCTGTTTATTCACTCATTCATGGTGCACAGAAGGGGAATGACCCAGCACAGATGGGGGTTGTGTTTGATTTTCACTCCTAAGAGATTTTTACAGGTGTTGAGGAAAAACCTGCACAGGCTGGTGAGGCTGGGAGAGGGTTAATAGGCTGTAGTTGCAGAGCCCTTGCTGGTCCCTGGACTCCAGACTCAGGTGAGTGACCAAAAAGGGCTTAGCCATTCAACAGCAGCAGATGTTTTTTGCAGAATGAGCTGAGACCTCAGAGAGCTTCTCCATGGAGCCAGTGACTGCCTTCTGTGCAATCCATTGCTGGGGTGGTGGGGAGTTTGCTTGGCTCCCTTCAGAGCTGGCTGCCACTGGATTGTGTCAGATGAGTTTTTCTGTGTATCACTGTCTGCTCCTTCAGGCCAGCTGAATGCAGTAAAGCGTCCCTCCTCCTGCCCCTGGGGCTGGTTCCATTGCCACTTCCACCCCAGTCTGTTCCAATACAAGGGCCTTGCAATGCAGCCCTTGTGGTAATATGTGCTGCTCCCCCAGGCAGGTTGAAATTCCTGCTGAGTCCAGCTGATCCATGGGTTCCTCACCATCCCACCGTTGGTTAGGATGCAAAACCCCTGTTGTCGCCATGATGGTCCCACAGTGGTCCCTTCCCCACAGAATCATAGAATCATTAAGGTTGAAAAAGACCTCTAACGTCATCAAGTCCAACCTTCATTTGCCTTACTAAGCTGTGCCTCTCATGGCAGAGATGCTTCTAGTACCATTTCCCAGTGAGATTTAATAATAAAGCCCTGGGGCTCTCTTAGGGGACTTCTGGAAGTGAGCATGCTGACCTCAGTGTGGGACTGCCCTGGGCCAGTGGATGTCCGGGGCCAGGACCTCACTTCCTTGCCAGGATGCTCACGAGTGGCTGCCTCTGGCCTCACCTCCAGTCCCTCTGGGGCCGGGTTATTTTTCGAAGTGCTCCAAGGACACGGGTTGTTGTTGCCGATAAGCAGTGAGGGGCAGCTCCGCCCCAGCAGGAACAGCTCGGCTGGTTTCCCATCCGCCCCAGAAAACACTGTCCCATCTCAGCAAGCAGCATCCCTGCAAACCTGCCACAGATTTGGTGACCATCTTCATGATGCCACTCTCGGTAAGTGGTGGCCACATTGCTCAGGTAGTTTGGGGGGGCCTGGGATGGGTGGGAGCCACTGTTGGCTCTGGTGAAAACAAGCGAGAGGATGGAAAGGAAATGCCAAACCCAATGGTGCTCTCGAGTGCTGGTGTAAGTCCAGAATAGCCCCACTGATGCAGGGTATCTGCAGGTGGGCATTGCTGTGGGGGGTGGGCAACATCCCCCACCATGAGGCAGCACTGGCATGTATCCCAAGTAGGAAAAGACTGGCAGAGGTCTGGAGGTCACTGCCTCAAAAAGTGCCTTGCTTGGACTGGGAATAGGCATTTGGTCAGACTGAATGTCCCTTGGGCAGGTTTGATGCTGCTCTGGTTGCTTGTAGCAAAAGGAGAACCCCATGGGCAATTAGAAATACAAACAGTGGAGCCCACTCCTTTTGCCACTGATTGCAGAGCAGCCCTGCAGCATTGCCCCCATCACCCACGGTGTGCAGCACAGCCCCGTGCTGTGTGTGCTCCCCTGCCCCAGAGCCTGGCTCTGTGCCAGTGCAGAATCTCATGAGGCTACAAGTTCCCCCCAAGACTCCCATGGATCACCATGGGTCCCACCTCAGTTGTTGCTCTGCAGGATGTGGGGACCTTTGACAAGGGTGGCACCACCCTGCTTGTCATAGGGCAGGCTGAGTCACAGGGTAAGAACCCTGGGGAGAGATCTGGGAGGGAAGTACTCCCTGTTCCTGCAAGGAGAGTGCTGGGGTGGTGAAGGCAGGCAGGGCTGGAGGGATGCCCCACAGCCAGGGCAGCTGCCCATGCTGGTGGTGTCCCAGAAGCTGATCCTGCTGCATTTCTGGCTGCAGAAGCCCCTTCCCCAGCAACACCCACTTGTGGGTGCAGATTTCTGCCTTGTTGAGGCACAGGGGTGAGACTTGGCTCCTTTTCCAGTGCAGGCTGGTGATCTACATGCTGCTGGGGTTGGGGTCCCCGCTGGTGAGGGGCCTGCCCCCATCCTGCCCCCACACCTGCCAGTGCTACGACACCTCCAAAGTCTTCTGCTCCAATGAGAGGATGCGTGAGATCCCAGCGGGCCTGCCAGGCAGTGCCACCCAGCTCTTCTTCGTGGAGACAGACCTGAGCAGCATCCGCAGGGGGGCCCTGGGCTCCAGCACCACCCTCACCAAGCTGGTCTTCCTCAACAACAACATCCAGGAGCTGGAGGCTGGTGCCTTTCAGGGGCTGCCCAACCTCACTGAGCTGGAGGTGTCAGGAAACCCCTTGCCAGCAGTCAGCCTTGGCGTGCTGATGGGGCTGACCAGCCTCAGCAAGCTCTCACTGGGTGCCAATGCCATCACCTCCTTGCAGCCAGGGCTCTTCACGGCTGCATGCCGCCTGCAGGACCTGCGCTTGGCGGGGAACAGGATCAAGGCACTGCCCCCCAGCATCTTCCACCCACTCCGGCAGCTCCAAGCCCTGGACCTCTCACAGAATGCCCTGGCTGAGCTGCCAGATGGGCTGCTGGTCCCACTGACTGCCCTCCGCCTCCTCAAGCTCAGTGACAACCTGCTGGTGCGGGTGCCCCCTGGTGCTTTCAGGGCACTTGTCCAGCTGACTGAGCTCCACCTGGATGGCAACCGGCTGGAGGAGCTGCCATCTGGCATCTTCATGGGGTTGGGGGTGCTGCAGAGGCTGCAGCTGCAGCACAATGCCCTGGGCAGCCTGGCCCCCGACATCTTCACTGGTCTCCTCAACCTCACTGTGCTCAGCTTGGAGGGCAACCGCCTGGCCACCCTGCCTGCCACCCTCTTCACTGGCACACCCAGCCTCCTTCAGCTCTCCCTGGCTCGCAACCAGCTGGAGACACTGCCCCAGGAGCTCTTTGCCAACCTGTCAGCACTGCAGCTCCTGGTGCTCTCACACAATGCCATGAATCACCTGCCCACTGGGATTTTCCAGGGACTGGAAGCACTGACAGCTCTCCAGCTGAGCCACAACAACCTCTCCAGCCTGCCAGCAGAGCTCCTGGCTGGGCTGCCCCTCCTCACTACCCTGGCACTGGACCACAATCGCCTGACCCGCCTGCCCCCGGGGCTCTTCAATGCCAATGATGAGCTGGTGCGTGTGGGGCTGTCTGACAACCCCTGGGCCTGTGACTGCCACCTCGCCTATATCCTGCGCTGGCTCCAGGGCTTTGCTGAGCCCCTCATCCATGGGCAAGCCTTCTGCGCCAGTCCAACTGCTCTCCAGGGACAATCCCTGCTGGAGGTCCCCCGGGGGCAGCTGGAGTGCCCAGGAGGACCTGGTGTCCCCTCAGAAGAACCCTGGGACAGGGATGCTCCAGGACAGTGCACCTACAGCAACCCCGAAGGCACTGTAAGCATGGTCTGCGATGCCACAAGCTGCCAGCAGCTCAGCCTTCGCCTCCCTCCTCCTTCTCCCAGTCAAGTGCAGGGGTTGAGGCCAGCATACCAGGGTGCCTGGGTGGTGCACTCACACTGTGGCACACTGCAAGTCAGTGTCCTTGTCACAGTGAAGAGCAGGAATGAGGCCACATCACCAGGTCTCCCTACCATGCCCTAGAGCTTGAGCAGGCACCTGCTTCTGCACTGGACACCCTTGAACCAGCCTGGGAAACAGCACCCCGTCTTGCTTTGCTACCCCTGCCATGGTCACTAGCCATCCCTGAGCTCTCTGCAACAGCTGGCCTGGTGGTATTTATTCTCCAAGCTATGGGTTTCCTGTATATTTCAAATATAATTAAAACGTATATATTATTTCTGTGCAAACAGTTCCCATGATGGAGAGAGGAATCACTGTGTTCCCCCACCTCTGCCTGTGTATCTGGGAGAGGCAGTGAAGGTCGGTGTGGTCCACTGGGGTCTTGTCTGGGGCTGTGCATGGTGTGGCATGGATGCAGGTGAATGGTGGTGAGTAGGTGCCTCTTTGGAATGCTCATGGTGTGCTCCTCTCTGCCCACTGCAGCCCACCAGCCCCACCTCCTGCCCTGCTTCCCTTGGCACTGCAGAGACCCAGCTGCAGCCTGGTAATAACTCTCAGGGCACTGTTTTGCAGTGTCTAAGGCAGGCATGGGTGAGTACTGCTGACTGCCCAGCAAGAGGCATGGTCTCCCTGGCTGCAGAGTGAGCTCCAGACCAGGTGTCCATTGGCAGGTGCCCCCTATACCCTGGCAGGGCTTGGTCTGCAGCCCTGCAAACTGGAGCTGGAATACAGAAGTTCCACCCTGAACAGAGGGAAGAACTTTAGTGTGAGGGGGACTGGACCAAGTTGCCTAGCAAGGCTGTAGAGTCTCCTTCTCTGAAGATACTCAAAAGCTTCTGGGACAGAGTCTTGAGTAATGTACCCCAGGGTAACCCTGCTTCAGTGGGGAGGTTGGACTAGATGACTTTCAGTGGCCTCTTCCAACCCTCAGCCATCCGGTGATTCTGATTCTGTGACCTGGTGGTGACGAGGCACAAAGTCCCAGCAGCCCTGCCCACCCAGGGGATGGTGTGGGTGCACACACAGGGGTGTAAGTGTGTGTGTGTGCGCGTGTCTGTGTGCCTGTGTGTGTGTCTGTGTGTCTGTGTCTGTCTGTGTCTCTGTGTATCTGTCTGCCTGTCTGTGTCTGTGTGTGCGCGCGCGTGTGTGTTTCTGTGTGTGTGTGTGTGTGTGTGTGTGTGTGTGTGTGTCTGTGTGTGTGTGTCTGTGTGTGTGTGTCTGTGTGTGTGTGTCTGTGTGTGTGTGTGTATATGTCGGTGGGGCGGTGCTGTGGCACCATCTCGCGGCGAAAGGGACAGGACTCCGAGGGACAGGCAGCGCCCAGGGATCCCTGCTCTAGACTCTGGATTTAAGAAATGTGTGTATGTGACACTCAGAGACATGGTTTAGTAATGGACTTGGCCGTGCTGAGTTAGCAGATGGACTCGGTGATTTCAGAGGTTTTTCCAGTCTCCATGGTTCTATGATTGCCAGCTCCATTCCCCTGGGAGCACGCAGATGGGCAACACTGCTTCCCAGATACAATCCTGCCCAGTCATCCTGCTGCCTTTCCCAAATGAAGGACTGCCACTGTGCTTCAAACATCACCCAGGCGATGCTGGCATGGCCACCTCCAAGCCTGGACTGGGGATTCTGCAGCTGCATGCAGTTCCCCAAACCCTGCCACAGCTGCCACACTGTGGCCTGGGGCAGCTGGTGGCAGTCCTGCTGTGAGTTCTGTCCCCTCATGCAACTCAGCTCCTGCCACCCTGCAGCTTCTGGAGCATCCTGGCACCAAGTGGGGACTTGGATGTTTATGGCATTGATGTTGCAAAGGAGTAAGGCTGTTGAAATTGTGCAGTAGTTTGTTTTCAACAAACACCAGGAAAGATGCAAAGGAGCCCAGCAAGCATAAGCTGAGCCTTAATAGGAGCAGGTGAAAACTGAAGAAGATATGTTTAAATACAATCAGTGCAATTATCTGTTGGAAAGTCATGGATACCCTGTCAATTTAAGTCTTTGCATCAAAAAGGGTATTTCTTCCCACAAGATGCCTTGCACCAGCCAGGAGCCTTGGATGTCACTGCAGGAGGGTCTTTGGCATGTGTTAGGGTGCAGGACACAATGCTCAGCCCCAGCCCTATGGCCAGTGAGGTGTGGAGTTGTGGGGCTGAGCATGTGTGTCCAGCCACAGATGTTATCAGTGATATGAGCATAAACAAATGGTTTCAGAACTGCACCTTTAGCTACATAAGCCAAATCTTGAGGAAAGAAACAGCTTTCTGTTTTGTCAGTGGGGGTGGTGCCTGCAAAGCTGGTGGGTTATGCTGGTGGAGATACAGAACTGCAGAGACCATTGGCTGCAAAACAGGCTGGCCTGGAAATCTTTAGGTTTCCCTGGATGTGACTAGTCAAGTGGCACCAGCAGATAACGCCTGGGGAGTACGTGACAGTGTCCTCTCCGAGGGGTTTCTGTTGTGGCCTCCCGCACTGGGGGCACAGCTCTGCTGCTGCCTCCCTGGCCGTCCCTTATCTCCCCACGCAGACCTGATCTCACGTGAAACCAAGCCCTGCGCCTGGGCTATGGATAAAGAGCTGGCCAGGTGATGGGACCCCCGCCCGGTGTCCTCTCTCCACACAAGGCATGGCTTGTTCCAGCAGCTGAACTTGTCCGTGAGTGCTCGGCCAAGTAAGTGATGCTAAAGCTTTTCTTGCTCTTTAAAATGTGCTGGGAGGGGCAGCATGGGTGCTGTTGATTGTTTCCTTGCAGCAAGGAGCAGGAGAGGCTGCAGTGCCATGACCCTGCACTGCTGGATGGTGGGACAAACATGGGGGTTTTAAAAGAACTTGGCAGTTTGGAATTGTCTATTTTTGTCCCCGTGCACCCCGCTGTTTCCACCTGCCCATCTCACCCACTGCACCACTCCTGCAGCTGAAACGAAGCAGACACTTTTAGACCTGCAGCCCCGGCTCCTCCACCTGAGTCTCTCTGAAGAGAGGATGCTCAGGGATCAGCAGTGGCTTTTGCCCTGGGGAACCCTGCAGGGCAGTCTGCACAACCAATGTCACCTCCCACTTGTTTCTCTTCAAACCCAGTGACTTTCAGCCTCCAGTATTTACTGACCTCTCAACATTTAGAAAAAAGCCCCAGCTTTTCATAGCTAATTTGTCCTCTCAACCTAGGATTTTTTTGCATGTCAGCTTTGATGGGCACCCAAGAAATCACCTATAGCTCTTTTCCCTGCTCTCACCTAGGGCTGTGAATCCAAAGCTGGGAACTATGATCCCAGTGAGATACTCATGGCTGTTAAACCCCAGCTAATGTCTTAGCTGAGTGTTTCCAAATGTTTCCATAGGAGTGGTGGTCTTTACCAGTGAGTGTGCATCAGTGACTTCACTTTCTAACTGCAATGCCAGAACCATAAATATTAGGTATTAAATAGCTCATCTGTGTACATTTCATAGTGTTTTAATAAGCCTTGCTCCGAAGCTTGGTTGCTGCTTGCCAGTTAACCATTTCTGCCTGACAGAGCTGTAGAACCAAGGCCAAAATATTTGCAATTAGCAAGAATCCTGAAAAGGAAATGCTTAGAAGCCATGTTTGAAATGACCCCTCTGAACTGAGAGAAGCAGCAATAAAATAGCACAGAGTGGAAATTTTGAGTACACAAGATCCTCTGGCTGGCTCCCGGGACCCTTGTTGATCCCTCATTAGACAGTGCAGGGCTGACTGCTCCTGTTGTTGCATGAATGGGCTGTTGCCCAGCTGACTAACTGGACCCACTGGGGCAGAACTAATGGGCATCAGCACTTTGCCTTCTTCACCCAGGCAGACACCAAGCCTACAGCTTGAACGTGGGAGAAGGAGAGCCAGAGAACACACTGTCCAGCCCTTGGCCCTCCTGGAGCACCTCCCAGCACCAAGCTGTGAACTGGCTCACTCTCCCTCTCCATCCCTTGGTACCAACAGCAGTGAACTCATCTACATGCAGTGTGTGTTTGCCTGTATGGCTTCTCTCCTATTGAATGAGTTATGATATGCAAATAGAAGAGTCGTGAGAGCTGAATGACAGTGTGATGCCACAGTTCACAAACTGTGGACTGAAGTATTTTGTTCCTCATAACTGGCTTTTTAAAACTTTTTTTTCAGGACAATGTACCAGCATTTCCTTTTCCTTTTCTTCCTTTCCTTCCACCCCCATAAATGCCAAGATCAAATCCTGGGTGAAGATCCATATGAAATGCCCAAAGACTACCAGGAGGTCTACAGAGGGACAAAAAATGATGTCAAAGAGATCCCAAAGATTGCAAAGTCCTTCGTTTCTGAAATGATCTTTGTGCAAACCAGCATCACTGCTATAAGGAAAGGTGCCTTCAGGTACATGCCCAATCTGATCAAGATTTTGTTTATTGGCAACAAGATCAAGACAATTGAACCTGGAGCCTTTGATAATCTGGACAAGCTGAGGGACTTGGATATCTCTGGTGCCTCATTAGTAGAAGTATCTGTGGGCACTTTCCAAAACCTCCCAAGCTTACAGAGGCTGGAGCTGAGAGACAGCCAACTCAGATACATCCCCAAAGGCCTGTTTGATGGGCTGGAAAATTTGGGAGAGCTCTCCTTGCACATCAATGCAATCCCTTCTCTTCCAGAAGGCATTTTTGATTCTCTTGTCAATCTAACTTTTTTGGACCTGTCTAGAAACAGGATCACAACTCTTCCTGTGAATGCCTTTAGCAAACTTACCCAGCTGCAAATCCTGCGGCTGTATGAGAATGAGTTGCAAGACCTCCCAGAGGGACTGCTAGACCGTCAGCTGGAGCTGCTGGAGCTCAGCCTCCAGAGGAACAAGCTTAGGGCGCTGCCACCCATGTTCCTGAGGAGCTTGTCTCACCTGGAGAAACTCCTCTTGGACAACAATCTCATCAGGGTTCTCCCACCTCAGGGTTTTTTTGGTTTAAACAAATTGAAGCTGCTGACTCTGGGATCAAACCATATCATGGAGCTCCCCTGCTGCCTTTTTGACACCATGCCATACTTGCGTGAGCTGGACCTGAGCAGGAACAGTTTGGCCACACTTCCAGATGGCATCTTTGTCAACCTCACATCCCTTGGCAAACTCATCCTGTCCCATAACCAGCTGTCAGCCCTACCAAGAGGAGCCTTCACTGGGCTCAGCAAGCTCTTGGACCTCCAGCTGGACACGAATCAGCTCTCTGCTCTGGATGAAGAGGTCTTTTCTTCTCTCCCAAATCTGAAAAACCTCAACCTTCGAAAGAATCAGATGGAGAGTGTTCCCCAAGGGCTTCTGGACCCCCTGAAGAAGCTCAGCTCAGTGTATCTGAGTGGTAATCCATGGAGATGTGACTGCAACCTCTGCTACCTACACAGCTGGATCCTGAGCAACAGTGAGAAGGTCAAATTGTCTGCCCAAGTCTCATGCAAGAGCCCATCCCCCCTGGCAGGGCAGGAAGTAACATTGCTGAGGGACGACCACTTAATTTGCCCAGCTACTCTTTCAGTTTCATTTATCCCAACTCTGCCATTTAACTCCACATCATCACAAAGGATGTCAACTTTGCTGTCACTTGGAGCCTTGTCCACAGTAATGCCAACCATGCTGTCATTGGCAGCCTTTCCCATCAGGACACTGACAACTGTTCTGTCACCTGTGGCCACCTCTGCCCTGTTGCCAACTGTGTCAACAGACGTTGCCTTCACCACTCCATTGCCAACCATGCCATCTAAGGCCTTTGTCACAACCCCACCATCAGCTGTGCTGCAGAAGGCCTTCATCACCACACCATCAGCCACTGTGGTGCCAAAGGGTTTCATCACCATCCCTTTACCAGATGTGCTGCCAGAGACCTTCATCAGGACACCACCAACAACTGTGCTGCCAACAGCCTCCACTGTCACACCATCATCACTGACCATGATGCCCGAGGCTTCCATCACCACCCCATCACCAGCTGTCCCAACTTCAGCCATCATAAGCCTGCAGTCTGATGGAACCACCCACCCAGAACCTGTGCTGTCCACTCTAGCTTCTGGCACCACACAGGTGCCAACAATCCCACTGACAGCCACCACCAGACAAGTGTCTCCTGCTCTTTCAGTGCCCACAGAGAGGCCAGCCACCATCCCACAGGGAACAGCCATAATCTCCCTTGTCTCAGCCCCCTCCATGGCACTCTGGCCATCCCCCAAGACTGCTGTGCTGAGCACAGTCCCGCCAGCCTCACCCTCACCATCCCACCATGCTCCTGCTCCAGGCAGGGAGAGGGACCATGCCACCACGGGGGACTCATCCCCGACTGGCACCCAGCCCACCTCCAGTGTCCCCCAACACGCTCCTGCCCCAGCGAGCACCATCCTGCTCCCAACACCTCACACCGCCCCACTGCCAGACCACACAAGCCCCTATCCGGTGTACCCACCCCTGGCCCCCAGCAGTCATCGTGGCCGGGGCTTGTCCCTGCGGGCCAGTCCCCGGCAGTGCCGGGTGTCCCTGGCACTGGGGCTGGCCGCGCTGGCGCTGCAGGCAGCCTGCACGCTGCTGTGGGGGATGCTCGCCCTGCTCCTTCACCGGGACACCCGCCACCGCCCCGGGCCGCCTGTGAGGCTGCTGAGCCTCCAGGCACTGGCTGCTCCGGGGCCCCCCGAGCCAGCCCATTCGAGCTTCACCGCCCCTGTGTGACCTGGGCCGTGCCCGTTGTGTTCCTTGGGGTCCGCAGCCGTGCATGTCCCTGGGGCACCCAGGCTGTCCCCAGGCTGGGAGTCCCAGTAGCCAGGCTCTTTTGGGATGCCTTCCGACTGACCCCTGGCGATGCCGGGAGCCTGGACGCCCATACGCGGTGTCCCTGCCTGACGGCCAAGCGACACTAGATGGCACCCCGACACAGACAGTGGCTGCCACCGCCTGCCCGCGGCCACCGACACGCCAGAGCCCGGACTCCCCCTCACCGCGGACACGGCTGCTCCTGCTCGCAGGGTCAGGAGCCCCTGCCCGAATCTCCTTGACAACCCTGGAAGGTATCTGTAAGTCCTTAGGGAAGGATATGCCAAGGTTTCCTGCCCTGCTCCCTGTCCTCTTCCTTGTGCCACATTACGGGATGTGCCAGTGCCTGTATCCCCATCATACACAGACCTCTTCCCCCCTCCTGTTCTCTTTCCTCCTTGCTGATATTAAAGCCTTCCCTGCATCTCTGATGGGCTGACGAGATGATTGTTTTCATCCCAGGGCTTTTCTTGCCGTGACCTGCTGTGGGGTATTCCTGTTTCTTCCTGGAGCGCAGGGTCACCAGTCAGTGCTGGCCATTAGGCACGGGTGTAGGAGCAGGGCTGCACACTCTCTGCAGGCAGTGGCACAGTGAGACAACAGGAAAGCTTTAATTCCCCTCCTATTTTGTCCCCCAAACCCTCTTTGCGACACTGCTTGCCCTGGCACCTCTGACAGAGTGATGTTTCAGCATGGCCAGCCAATGTGCTGATCTTCCATAACCTCACCCGGTGCTGAGCCTCTGCTGCAGGCTGGGCACTGGCTCTTGGGAAGCTTGGGAGGAAGGGGATATTGCTCCTTGCAACTGAAGGGCTGATGTGCACCTTCACCTCCACAGTCCTAGGCTCCTGCCAGGCCCAGGGAAGTGCCAAACTTAAAGAAAGGTGGCTGTTTCTATGGCTGTTGCAGAAAGTGCTGAAATCTTCCCTGGGAAACCTTTCTCCAGGACAATTTGAGCCAATGAACACAGGGGCTGTTCCCTACTTTGGGTCTCTGGGTACCTTCTTTGCTGTAGGCTCAGTGTTGACTTTGCCCTGTGCAAGGTAAGCTGCTCCCAAATTGAAGCATCCCAGTTTCTACAGAGTTGCAGATGCCCTTATCTTACCTTCAGCACTTTACCTTTGCCACCGACACCTGCTCCGTCCTGTCCTGCCTTTGGGTGCCCTTTCCCTGTTATGGGGCATAGGGACTACCTGACTTTGGGGGTTCCCAGGGGGAGAGTCCCTAAAATCAATGGTCTGGACATGTGTTTTGCAAGAAAAAGCAGGAAAGCAGCTCAGAAAACTCCTGGCCAGCGAGCCCTGAGCAGCCCAGTTTCCTTGGCTCGTGCAAGACCAGGGGAGGGGAAAGGGGCTTTGTTTAGGGTATGTGCCTGCAGCTATGCATTAGGGACCTGGATAAACGTCTTTGCTAAGAGCCTGTGCAGTGTTACAGGCCCTTCGGCTATTCCTTGAAGTCCTGCTGACGGCTGTGAAATATGGGAGGCGAACGTGGGGCAGCACATCTGGGCGGGATGGAGCGAGCTGCTCTGGGGCCGGGGCTGGCACTGCAGGTAATGAGATACAGATGAGGGAGAGGGAGTGTTTTTCCTGGCAATCCAGATGGACTCGGCTTAATACTTGATTTAGAGGGTTTGAAAGTGGGGCCTGGCTGCTGGGGAGCAGACCCCGAGCACTTCCCGGGGCAATGAGGGGGGGTCTCTGCTGGCGTTTCAGATATTTAATGGCCCAGCGCAGTCTAAACAGGGAAGTACTTCGGGGTGAGATTAGCACAACATAATCACATCTTAAAAGGTCTTCAGAGACACAAGGCACGTCCGCTCTCATATTAATTACTTGTTATTAATAAAGCTGGGGTCAGGCGCGAGGTGTTCGCTCCGGAGCGTGCTGGTTCCCTCTTTGCGGAGCGGTGGTGTGTCTGAAAGCAGCACAAAGCCCCACAGCCTCCACCTGTGCCCATCCGGCCCTGGAAACCAAACTGCCAACATTCCTACAGCTGCCTTTAAAACTAATTTGCCCCATAATAACCCAAAAAGGGCCACATCTCTGAGTGCCCAGAACACCTCAGAGTGCTGTAAAATAATAACAGCCGAGGGTATTCTCAGCACGGGAATTTCCTGCTATGATTGATTTCTAATTTGCAATGAAAATACAGCCGCCCATGTTCCCGGGGCCAGGCTGGTGCAGCTGGCTCGCAGGTAGGAACTGGCTCCCTCCATCATGTCAGGGACGATCCTTGGAGGGCTATGGCTAGGCTAGGAGGAATTAGCAGCTGTTCCTATTTGCCTCTGTTCACTCTGGGAGGGAAGGGGATGAGAGGGATGCACATCGTCTTGGGCAGTGTGTGGGGGATTATGCTGGGGTTTCCTGGTCACTGAGTAAGAGCAGCAGAGAGCACGTGGGGATGGACCAGAGCATGGGGTATCTGCACCAAGGAGACGAGTGTACAGGTTTGCTGCGTCAGGACTGCAGCTCACTGTGATGCCAAGGAGAGACCCTCTCGGCAGGAAGGTATATGGCTGGGTCAGGTGCTGTGTGGAGTGACAGTCCCCAGCACACCCTCTCTGGTCTGCTGTGGGCAGCCCAGGCACATGCAGCACACCACTGCACAGGGTACCAGTGTTTTTTCAGTAGGTGTGTTTTGGTAGGTGTCTTTTTAATTTGTGAATTTCTCTGGTTTTTCTGAACTTAGGTGAGATTTTAGCATTCACACATGGTGAGGAGTGCTCAGAATTGCCCATGCACTGAATGAGGTATCACCTCCCTTTGCTCTCCCTCTGCTTGCTGCTCCTTGCATATGTTTCCCCTGGTTTTTGCTTTGCAAAAAAAAAGTGTGAGCATTGTTGTGTGGCATCTCCAGGCTGCTTGTGACACTGTACACCTCTTCCCAGTTGCTGTGACTGCCCGAGGTCCTCATTGCTCATCTCAGGTGACCAAAGTTAGAAGCAAAGACAGGACACCATGCCTGTATGTCCTTGAGTGGTGCTGGGACCAAGGGTCTTCAGCATGGCCTGGAAGCTTCACAGTTGCTGCTGGCTCTCTTCCTGGCCTATGCAGGTGAGAAGTGGTTCCCCCGGCTCTGTCACTCATGCTGCAGTGCTGACCTGTAACCCCTCTGCCTGTCAGCCCTGCTGGCAGCCCCCAACACTGTTGGCTATGGTGGCCTGTTCCTTCCATCTGCCTTTGTTCTCCTTCCTGCCCCTGGGGCACCCCATGGGCAGAAAAAGGGCTCACAAGAAAGAGCCCTTTATTGTGGCTCGTGGGAAGTGGGGCAATGAACACCTGCATGAGGGGATTTGCACAATAACCTGGGCGAGCAGCAAATCTGGGCTTTTGGCAGGCAAGTTTCAGCGCTGGCTTGTGACAGAAACCTGTCCCAGCTCGTGGCCACATGGCCATGGGCTGGCAATCATTGCTCAGTGTGCTGCTGTGCCCCCTCGATGTGAGTGTTGGTTTTGAACAGCAGCACCACTCGTCCATCTATTTTCTGGACTGTTTGTCTCTCCCTCTCCATCCTTCACTTGCAGCATCCCTTCCCACTCTCACTCCTGGTAGCCATCCAGCCACATCAGGCTGCCCCTTGCCAAGGAACCCTGTGAGACGCAGGGAGCGAGAGCTGAACCGGGACATTCTTTCATCTCCTTTGGCCTTGGCATCTCACAACCCTCCTGCAGCAGAGGCTTGACCTCTCACTGTAGCAGCGAGAGGACACCCAGCGTGGGGGACAGGGCTCAAGTGCGTGCAGGACTGGCACCGTCACCACTTCCATACCACTTGCCTCAGGCCTTGGGCTGCTCAGGCTTTTATCCAGGGTTTGGGCAGGGCATGAGAGCAAGGGCAAGAAAAACAAGCCGGTGCATCCTCCCTCGGCAGTGGGAGAGCCCAGAGGGGCGGAAGTCTCTGTTTGTTTAAGGTGCAAACAAGTGCTGTTAATCTGCTGCCTGTTTGTATTTCTTTAGAGCCCCTGAGTGTGAGGGGAGCGGAGATGGGGTCTCCCCTTTGTGCGGGGGTAGGGTCAGACTATTGGAAGTGGAGGTGAGAAAACACAGAGGGGCAGCTGGAACCTGCTTTGGGAGGGAAAGATTTTTTTCGGCTATTTATGATAATTAGTGGGAAACGTTCCTCAAGCGTTTCAGATGATTCTGTAATGAAGTTGGGCCGAATGTTTCCGCTTTGTTCGCCTGGAACCATTAAAAATCCCCCTTCTTTGGCTGCCTTAATGCAATGCTGAAAAGGCACAATGGCATAAAAGTGGCTCTGGGCAGGGCGGCACGCCTCCTGCCCCGCCAGATAGAGCCCCTCAGAGCCCAGATTTTCTGGGTTATAAACCTCAGTGCTCACAATGTTCATGAAAAAGCTGCTGTGGATCCCGTGCCCCGGGCTCCTTCACATCCCTGATGCGGGTGGGGGTGTGTGAGTGCCAGCCTGCCTTCACCACCAAGCTTTACATGCTCAGTGGGAGCAATGGCTGGCACAAACATGCTGGAGTGAGAAAGGGCAGGCACAGCCATGGATGTCATCTCTCTGCTGTTATAGGAAAGCTACTTTCAGCTCATGGTTATTCTGGGAATTTGCTGTGGCGAAGTGCTGCCCTGGGAGAGAAATAGTGTCTATGCAGGGGGAAATGGGGAGTCCAGCCTAAAGAACAGCCCTTCTGAGTTAGTGCTGTTCTGGGCCACATCCTGCCATGCCTGCTGGGCCAGGCTGCACCCAGGCACCCATGGAGAGCAAGGGGCCTGAAATCCAGCCATGACCCTCCGGGTGAATCATTAGCAGTCTGCAAGAGCTGGCTCAGTCTCTTCTTGGTTTTAGCAGTGGAAGGCTTTTCCAGCATACTTGATGAAAAGAAAATCCACATGCCTGATCTCACACATCTATCAGCACTATTTCCCCAGGGATGATGTGTAAAGCTAATGGGAGCTCTCCTGCTAAAGCTGTGATAAAAAGAGAAAATGGCAAGAGCTTTCAGCATACTGGTGGGGTCTGAATGTGATGGATTGTGGTGTTCCCATCAATATTGTCATGTGAACTCCAGTTGATGAGCTCAGTGTCCTAGACTGGGATATGGGACTGCAGCTGATGGAGGAGAGCTGCTCTGCTTTGGCTGGGCAAGGGTGGCAGGAGAACACTTGGGGACTTGGTGTGGGCAGTGCTGCGAGGGCAGGAGGGAGCAATGCCTGCTGGCCAGGCACCTTCACTCCCAACCACACCACGTGTCTTTTAGACAGCAACTGCTAATTGGGATCACATCATCCTTAATGCCCACCCTCTGCCCCATGGCTGGAGCAACCACACCCCACTAAGGCACTAAATCACCAGGCTGTGGAGGAGAGGTTGAGGACTGGGAGCACGGCTCCTTGGGAGCTGTCCCACCCCTCCACTTCCCCTGCCCTGGCCATAATCATGCTATCATATCAGCCCCCTCACTCCTTCCAGTGGGGGAACATTTGCAGACAAATTTCTGCCAGCGGAATGTTGGAGCTCTTCTGTGTGGTGGGATAAAAATACCTGTCACCTCCACAGGTCTGCAGCACTGGCTCATGCTGGGAGCATGGCTGGGGAACAACATGCTCTCCACAGGGCTGGTGACTCCAGGCAGTGTAGGAATGGACTGGGAGGGTTCCTCAGAGGAGCAGGAGGGCTTTCCTTTTCCCTAAGATGATGAATGGCCCACAGTGGCAGGGTGACACAATGAGCCCTGCTGTGAATAAGCTGGAGTCCTTACCTCTGGTTTCTGTTACAGCAGGTCCTGAAACACCACTTGAATTGTGATGCCTTTGCCAGTTCCCATGTCTGTACCATCAACCTTTTTTGGGGAAAAATCTCTAGATACACACCAAATTTTCTGTGGGAGTTGGGGTAGAGATACTTGCACTAGGATGGAGTATTTGGCTGTAGTATGTCCACAGGCAAGAGTGATTGGGTACAGGGTGAACTGCAGTTTGTTGTCTCAGAGATTGGGACATCAGTGTGGGTTGCTCCCTGCATCATGCTTTAAGCCTCCACACTAATGCAAAATTGCTCTCTTGGCAAAATTTGCAGTGAAAAAACAGCTATCTTGATGTATAAAAGTGATGATATTAAGCCTTACAGAACATGGCAAGCCTGTGGCTTCCTGAGCAGCGCAGCAGCTCTGGCCAAAACGCAGTGTGCTCGATGGACCACGTAGCTCTGGTACCATCCTCATCCCTGCCAGCACATCTCCACCCCTTCACTCTGTTCCCCCCTCTCCCACCCAGGTCCAACGATTGCTTTCCAGTGAATTATTTACATAAGCTCCCAGCAGTGGCTGGAGACAAAAACTCAGGTACAGAGCAGCAGCAAGCTCCTGACCTTTCCCACCACCGGACAAACGGAGCCAGCAGCACGAGGCGGGCGCACAAAGGCGCTGTGCCGGCCGGAGCGCTGACCCCGCCGTGCCACAGCTACCTGCTGCTCTGCCACAATGGCCCCGCGGCCCCGGCCGGCCTGCCGGGGCGATGAAAAAGGGTCTGAGATAATAATGAGCCTGACTACCACTGCTCTCTTCAGAGAACCGAGTCAACTCCTTGGGAAGAAAGAGAAAAAAAAAAAAAAA
>VXBX01001194.1:0-22157 GCA_013400415.1 Scytalopus superciliaris | reverse complement strand
AAAAAAAAAAAAAAAAATCCGGTCTCCCAATTAAAAAGAAAGAAAAAAGGCTTTGAAAGCAGATATTTTCTGACTGCCAGGGTCCTGTGCTCAGGCACTGCAGCAGCAAGCAGGGATGGAGCAGCCCCTTCAGCTGCAGAGGAGTGGCAGGGAGCCCAAGGGGTCAGAGGTGAGCTGGGTTGCTACCCATGCCTCACTTCTGTTAGCGGGGATGTGTGGAGCTTTGATGCCATAGGATTCAATTCCCTGACGCATCACTCTCTCTGACCCTCATCACCAAGTGGAGAGCATGACAGGTCATGTGTTTCTCACCAGGCACCTGCTTGGTAAAGTCTGCCAGGGCCGCCAAGACAGGTGGCAGCTCCAGGGAGAAACCAGGGGTATTTGGAGCCAGACAGGGGACATGCCTGTAATGCAGTTCGTCCAGACCTCTGCTGCCAGATGGTGATGGCTGGTAAGCTCTGGTGCTGGTCTTGGACAATCAGTCCTGGCTTGGGTGTGAAATGATGAAAAAAACCTTAAAACTGCCCACTTGCTGCCTGCAGAGAACGGATGCATTTTTGGTAGTGGGAAAATAGAAAATGGGTTAATTGTTAGTGTCTACCCTCGCTTTTTTTTTGGAGGCTGCTTCCTTGGCTAAGGGAAAATTAAACCTGGGTGATTTTTCCACAGAGCAAGGAAGATCTTGGTGCTCAGTGGTGTTCCCTTGAGTAACAGCACCCTTGTTATGTTTCAGGCAGCAAACCCCCTGTGTCACATCTTCCCAGGTTCTGTGGGAGGCAGCGGAAGCGCCGGAGCAAGGCAGAGAGAAGGGCATCAAAACAGAGCCAGCAGTTACTTGCTGTCTCCCTGTCAAACCTTGCACCCCGGGTCTGAACTTCCCAGGCGGAGGGCAGGGTGTGCAGCCCCATGTCAGGGAGCAGGGGAACAGAGCACGGGTGGGCTGGGTCTGGGAGATATAAATGCAAAGGGCTGAAAGGCACAGCAGCCCCGGGGGCAAGGGTAGCATCTCTTCGGTACCTCCTCCCGCTTCCTCCCACGCCTGCTTTGTTTCTCTCTCTATTACCCCACTGGTGACAGCAGAGCCTCCAAACCCTGCTATGTTTCCTTCCGGCACACCTGGTTCCCAAGCCTTGTGTGCTAATGACACATTTCTTCACCATCATTGTCGTTACTGTAACGGGAACAACGCAGTTTACAGCCCAATAAACCCCGGGTCCTTCTGTGCAGGCTCCCCTTACGTGTTGCTAATGCTTACAAGATGTGCAGCGCTGCGGGACAGCCCCAGGAACCAACGCCCAGCGAACGGCTCGTGTTTTACATCGCTCCGCAGCCGCAGCCTTTGCTAATTAATCCCAGGGACGCGCCTCCTGCTTTCGGCAGCCCCACGGGCGCCAGTGCCCTCCGTGGCTGCCTCTCCCGGCTCTCTCCCCCTGCAATGGGCGCCCCACCCGTAGCCCACCCTCGGTCCCCGCTTTCCTCCGCAGCTCGGGGATGTTTTATAGCCCAGCGGCGGCCGCGGCTCGGCGGGATGCCCGGGCACCGAGGGAAAGCACGGCATTGTCTCGCAGCGGCGTTGTGATCACACACTGCGGCTAACGTGATTTACATCCCATATTCGACCTCTGGCGACTTCAAAGCTTGGACGAGAGGGGGATTAAGAGGAGGAGCTGGGGCCAGGGGAGCCGGGGGGGAGCCTGGCTCACCTTTGAGCTCCCGTCATCCCCTCCCCACTGGACCTGGGATAATCATCTCCCTTTGTGCTGCCCGGGAAAGCTGGGCTGCAAACACAGGGACCTTGTCAATATTGGTTTTTGAGAAGACTTTTCTATTCTCCCATGTCTGGAGTTTTTGTACCAAAATCCCCCTGGGGCTGCCCAGTCTTCCCCTGGGAAATCGTGATCCCAGGGGTCCCTGCTAACACCAGCCATTGATTGAAATTTCACACCCACCTGTTTGCACACAAGATTTAATTTGGTTGATTCTTCATGCCCTTTTCCTGCTTAATCGTCAACCTATTGACCTTAATATTAAAAGGGGCTAAGGGCGAGGGAGAGAGAGACTACATTTCTGTAAGGGAACAAAAGCTGCCAGAGAATAAAGTAGGCACAACCAGCCCTGAGCTAATGAGCCCCCTGCTGCACGCAGGAGCTGGAGGTCCTGTGTGCTGCCTTTGGCTGGTGCCATGCTCCCTTCCTGTGCTACAGGACACATTCCACTGCCCGTCCCTTTCCACAGTGCCCTTTACAGAACTCACAGGTTTAAGGTGAGGAGGGATGGGAGACCACCCAAGCTGAGTCTGGGCACCTACCAACCTGCTGTGGTTTGCTTTTCCCCTTGCGCTTGCACAGGGTGAATGTGCCTTGCTGAATGTGGCCTGTTTAATGGGAGATGCCAGGAGAGAGGAAACTTCAGTGATGCAGCAAAAGTAGCGTGAGTGGACAGAAGTCAGGAGCATCCTGCACACCTGCATAGCATGCACTGCTCTGTGCCTTATCCCGGTGCTGTGGAGTGACTCTTAAACACACATCAGAGCATCTCAGCCCTGCAGTCTGCATCCAGGGATAATGCTGCACTTTGGCCAGCATGCCCTGTGAGCTGGGGCTGGGCACCTCTGGCCTGGGAAATAAAAGGTGTACGGGCTTTGCTTTGCCCCAGAGCAGTCCTGAGGCATGTGTCTGTCACCACGCAATGGCAGGGCAGCCTCTCCTTCTCTGAGGGTCCAGCTGCTCTCATGCTTGGTTTTCCTCAGAGCACAGACGGGGAAAAGGGTGGGAGAAAAGGCTTTAGGTGTCAATCAAAGTTGGAGCAGGAGAAATGCAGCCTTCCACAGCTTAGTGAAAGGGAGGATGGGGCTGTCTGTTCTCACTGGCTGAGCTAGCAGGATGCATAGAAACCCATGGGATGTCGGGCTGTGCCGGGACTGTGGAGGCAACAGGGGAAGGCAGGACACAGCCTGCATGGCCCCACGTGTGGTGTGTGCACATCCATGGGGACTGGCACGTGGCTGCTCCTTCCTGAGGCATGTGTCCAGCCCAGGGGTGAGACCCCAAGCAGCAGCTTTGGATGGGAGTTACCAGCCAGCCCAGACCCCAAGGGTTTCTGCCCACCTTCCCTGCATCCCCTGTTCCATGGCGTAGGGATTTCAGTGTTTTCTACACTTGCAGATGTAATCTGCCTTCTGGAAAACCAAAAGGGAAAAGGACCTCTATTTTCATCCCTGCTCTGCCTTTGCTGACATGAAACCGGAGCTGTGTGGGAGCGGGTGAGCGTGTGGCTGTGTCACACGTGTGTGCAGCGAGCCGCCTGTCCCGCGCCCCGGCCGGGGCCGCGCCGGGGGGAGCTGTGGGTGCGGGGGCATGCGCGCCTTCCCCGGCGGGACTGGTTTGGTCTGCAGAGTGCGGTCGTGTTTATTTAATATCTGACGTCCCTTCTGTCTTCAGCGCTGACATTAATTGCCAGACAATGAGCGATGGAGCCCAGATGTTCCCTGGCGGTGGCCTCCCTTCCTTCACCAGCACTATGCGGGTGTTAAAAAATCGAAGGGGGAGTTGTGTTTTGGCCGCTGTTGTTCCAGGGCCATTATGGGAGCACGTGGGGAGCTGCAGGTCAACTAACCCAGTGGGAATGCCCACACATGGGCAGTTCCTGCCCCAGCCCCTCTATGCCAGGAGCTGGGCATCAGCAACCCGGGCATCAGGGAGCAGAGGCTGTGCAAAGCGTGGGAGGTGAAAGCCACTGACAGACGGGCTGATCTCTAGGACCCCCCAGGCACCTTCCTGCCCTGACTGCAGAAAAAAGCTTTCACCGGCTGTGCCCAGCTGCCACACTGCTGGTGTGCTCCCTTGCCAAACAGAGATTAACACTGCAGCCTGTCATTTCATAAATACCCTCACTCACGAAACAAGAGACAGACATGGCCTTATCGGAGAGCCACAGTGCCACTGGGGCCCCCACACATCCAGCTGAGCACTGTGCTGTGGGTCTGTGGCTGCACAGGGGCTCTGGGTGCCCCTGGGATTTGCCCTTTAGAGGTGGGGAAGCATCAGTGGAATTCTGCTGATGGGTTTGTGAAGGCTGAAATAGCTGGAATGGGCACAGGAAGGCAACATCCCCTCTCTGTCCTCTGCCATCAGTAAGGGAAGACTGTCAGGTGGTGTGGGGGGAGGGGGCAGCCCAATTTCTCGCTCTACCAGGGGTTTAGTATGCACCCACCACTAATGATTAACCATCATTCTTTGATTGGAAATTAATAATTAGAACAAAGGGCACTGGAGACTAATATGTGGGATGGTGTTATTCTTAGAAATTATGTCCCTCATGGTGGCATCACTTCCTAAAGGGACGCGCGTGACAAGGAGCATAACCAGCAGATCGGCCTGACCAGCAAATAACCCCTTGCACGGTTTCCATATTGCCTTTTTAAACAGGAAGGGAACATGATACAAACGCTATGCGAATTATGATCTGAAACGTTTTCCTGGCAGGTTGTCACATGAGTTGTTAGTGTCATTCTTTGACATGCACACTCAAAGCCTTTCTGAACCACTGACTTAACCCTCTCGCCCCCCATGAGGGCTGCCAGGTGGAGCTTTTCTTCCACGTCTTTTGGGTCAACCCCAAGATATGATTTCACCCCAACACCTGAGCAAGGGCTCCCCAGCTGCTGAATTCTGGGTGCATCTTGAGGGGTTGGTGAGACAGGGTAGGCAGGGACACAAGATGCCTGCTGCAGCTATCCGTTCACCCTGGGGCTGCCAGGCTGGGAAGAGGTTAAATAATCCCTCCTGTGCACCACCACCTCCTTGCTTCTAGAGCACTGGGGCATCCTCTCCACCGGAGACCATCCCCCGGCCATGCTGGGAGCATGCAGGGATCTGCTCGACCCAGCAGGGCTGTGCGTGTGGGCAGGGGTCTCCGCCTGCGCGTGTGCTCATCTCCTTCTGGGCTGTCTTGGCTGCAGCTTTGCACAGAGCCCAGCTGCACTCTGGCCGGGGAACATCCGCTGTGGAAACCTGGGAGGAGCTGACAATCCCCAAAGATTGGCTGCACACCCGGCCAAGCAAGAGCTGCTGGCTCCCAGCCTAATTCATTGCAAATGTGCTTCCATGTGGTTCCAATCTGGAGCCCCTGCTCCCCCCGTGCTGCCCCCCAGGGTCTAACAGGGGCTGGGAACAGGCACGCAGGACACAGCCAGAAGCAGCCCCAGTGCTGGCCCAGGCATGTGGCAGCCTCCTTGGCTCCCTGACCCTGAACCCAGCCAGTTCTCTCCTGAGGGACACAAGCAACCTCCACCCCACCATGGGGTGAGAGCAGCTCACACCAAATTTCTGTTGGGGACATGACGCGTGGAAGGGTCCTCGCTAGCCCACAGCCTGTGGAGGGGCTAACATCACTGCTTTGGCCCTTAGCCCAGCTCTAGGCACCATACTCCCACTGGGGTTTGATTTTCAATTGCCAGTGGGATATTGGTGGGTGGCACTGGGCTGGCAGCCAGCAGTGCCCAGCATCCTTATTCCCCCTCCCCAGCTATCATTCCGGTCTGTGGCTGCCTCCTACCTGTCCATGAGTACAGGTGAGCTACTGGGGCAGAGCACCTGTGTCCTGCCAGGGTGGCAGGGTGTGGGGCAGGAGACAGGGTGTGGGCCAGGTCTTGTTGGCTGCTGCCAAGGCTGCTGGCAGTGCTGTATCCCTGTCCCTGCTCTGTCCTGCCTCTGCTGTGCTGCACCTGTCAGTCCTGGGCATAGCCAGGGACACCGTATCACCCCCACACACCCCTCACATGATGGCACCAGCAGAGATGTTCCAGGGCAACAATGGGCTCCCCTGCTCCTGCACTTCCTTGCTGGACTGGGTTTCCCCAGAAACAGGCTAGTTCTCTCAGCCCCCCAGGATGGGTGCTGTGTGGACTCAGGACCAGGCTTATCTCTGCCTATACCCTGGTGCACAGTCCCAGTACCAGCACTTCCAGGCAGGTCTTCCCCTTGTCCCATGCATGCACCTGGGCTTAACATCTCAAACTAGTGCAAACACCATAAATTCACTTCAGATCTTCCACCTCAAGGTGTTTCCCCATGTTTTGGGGTCCACGCCTATGTCCTGCAATGGCCCTCCAGAGCCGCCAAGCAACTTTAAGCTCAATTTAAAATGACTGCACACAAACACACTGTCCCCCCAGGTTCATGCATTTGAAAGGAGATTGCTTCAAAGCTTCAAAATAGTCAGTAAAAAATTGCTCATTAAACAAAGTTGCAGGCCCTCTCCTCTCTCGTGTTTATAGCAGGATTAAAAATGCCTGGCACAAGGTTAAGCCTCAGAGCATTGAAATAAAATGGCATACAATGAGTTCAGTTCTCCTCAGGTTTCAGGAGAACTAGGGTGAAGCATGTGGGGGAGCCAGTGGGGCCAGGGCCGGCACCTGGAATAACATCTTTGGTGTCAGTGCAGAAGCGGAAAAGGAAATGAGCAGTCAAGGAGCTGGGAGCAGCACGGTGGTGGCTGGGTAGCCTGGGCTGTGTTGGTTGACCCATCATTCCTTGCCAAATTCAGAGCCTCCCCTGGCACCTCAGGGTGGCTGCACTGCGGCCATGGGCAGCATGGCTCTCCTGGCAGCCTGCAGTGCACTGGGAAGAGTGACCTGGACATGTGGCTGCCGTGGTGGAGATGAGGAGATGGGATCATTCTGTCACCTTTTGCCTCCAGCCACTGGAGTGGGACCAAGAGCCAATAAAAAAAAAATCTCCTTGGCAAGTGTTTTGGGGAATAAGCAGCTCAACTGAAATGCAGAAGTGAGGACTGGGGAGACTGTGGGAGGACAGGGACTATCCCTGCAAAGGCCTTTTCCACAGGCTGTCACAGCAAGGTCATGCTGGGATGAGCTTGGCCAGACCTTGCAGAGCACTGGCTGCCTGGGAAGCACCAACTCCACAAGGCTGGGTGCCCTCCTTTCACAAAAAGCCAAGTCTCATCATCAGCCTTGCAGGGGCAGTGTTGGGGTCTGCACTGGGGCAGGGCAGGAAAAGCTGATGCCTGATGCCCTGCAAGGTGTGCAGCCCTCACTGTGCTGGAGTGCTGCTGCCCTGGTGCAGCCAGGCATTGTGCTTGTCCTTTTAAGATCAGAAAGGTTTTAGGGCTGACATTAGCTTTGGTACGTGTAGGAAAGTGTACAGCAGGGTAATTAAAGTGTAAGAGCAAAGCTGGGTTTGCCTTTAATGGCTTGCAGCTGCAAATATTTTCGTCTTCCCGAGTCCACTTGTAAGCTGTCTAACTGTATTTCTCATCCTGGCCAATTAGATTCCCATGTGTGCTGCAGGAGTGAAAATATAGAAAGTGAATAATCCTCCCATTCTGCTCCTCGCTGAAGAGGCCTTTGAACCTCTGGCTGCCAGGGCTCCCTTCCACCCCAGCCAGACCTGACTCCCCTCTTTGCAACCAAACTTCAGCAAATCTGCCTGGGCATCACCATGATTCATCTTCAAGCTTTTCTGATCAAAGCTGGGGGCTGTTTCCCCTCCCCCTGTCTTTTTTGCTGAGTTTTACAGCCATTTTCCCTTTTGGATGCTGGTTTTCTGCCAAAAGTTTCACTCAAAAATCAAAAGGGGCAGTCCATTAATACCAGGCAGCTGTAACAAGTACACTATTGTGTTGTCTCTTCCAAGGTACCCAGGATTTTTAATAAACTGTGGGGTGTAGGGAGGTGGTTGCCTGCAAAGAAGGGGGGCAAAGGGGGAGGAAGAGCGAGCTGGCAGAAGCCGTGGTACCATAAAATGCAGCCCAGCAGTGCCGAGCCCATGGCACGCTCGGCGCTGCATGGTGGTGGGAACGGTGAAGGAGGCACTCAGCAGTCTCCCGGCTCCCTTCCAGCTCCAGGATCAGGTATCAGTCGGGAAACACCGCTCGCTTTGATCTCTGTGGGCTGATGAGGCTCTTTGCCAGGACCCACGCAGTGGAAACAGACTGACTGCCCTGGCTGCCCTGCACCAGGCGCCCGCGGCTGCTGGGGCAGCTTGCTCCAGGGCACCCATGCACCAGCTGGGAAGCTGGTATGGAGCTTTGAGAAGTGCAGTGGGGTGTAAACCTGAAGCAGTCATGGCCATGAGGAGCCCATACTCTGGTTCACAGTGAGGTTTGGGTCTGTCTGGGAAATGCCCATGTCATTCCCAGCCCAGCTGGAGAAGGTCCCCAGGACCTGTCTCATTCCCCATGAGGGACATCAGCCAGCACCTAGTGGGGCCACATACAAACTGCCTTGAGCACTCAGGAGTCATGTGTGATGCCCTTTGAAGCCCCAGCACCTTGGCCAAGCTGCCAGAGCCAGGAGGGCAGAGCAAACCCCAGCCGGGAGTGCCACAGCAGCAAATTCAGTCGAGCAGCCTTTGCTGCAAATCCCTGAGGATCCTGCCCTCTGCTCCTGTAGGGTGCAGGGAGCACCCTGCAGTGAGGGGAGCCAAAGGCAGGGAGGAGGTTCCTGCACCGAAGTCTGGGAACAGCAGGGCAGAGGGGCTAACCCTGCGGGCTCACTATCGCGAGTCAAGGTGAGGCTGGGCTAGGAGCAGATGGGACCTGTTCTGCTGGTGAAAGAGAGTTTCTGCTATTTATGCTAAGCGGTGGGAATGCTTCTCAAGCATTTCGGATGGCTCTGTAATGAGGCCAGCCTAAATATGCCAGCATTGTTTGTGCCGGACAATTAAAATCTCCCCCTTGCCACATGAACGGTGTCTCTGGTGGCGGAAGGGCCCGGGAAGGCGCGGGCGAGGGCAGCCACAAAGCTCGCCTTTTGTTCCGTGCTCCTTTGAACCCGCTCAAAGCCCCCGTTTCAAGGGGTGGCTTTTGTTTCCTTTTCAGCGGGCCTGAACCCAGAGCCGCCTGTTGTTTAGCAACACAGAAATGTGACCTTAATTGACTCTGCTCTCGGGTGCACTGTGTAAATCATTTCTGGCACCCAGGGGAGTGCGTGACGTGCCCCCGTCCCTCCCCAGCCCCAGCCCCCACCAGGGGAGCATCCTCCCTCCGGCCGCTCCCGGTCCCTGGCTGAGCGGACCCCAGCTCTGTGCATCTCCTTGTTGCAGGCTGGCAGAGGAGCGGAATGGGAAGTAGGGCTGGGAATACTCCTGTCTCCATGGCAGAGGGTTTCCCATTTTCACGGGAGAGCTGATAAAACCGTTTCCCTCTGCTTTTTAAACCCCCTTTGCAGCCAGTGCCTCCTGCTCGTGTTTACGGTCCAGCTGGGCTGGTAAGCCTCTTCACCTGCCTTCCCCGGGACTCACCGGGTTAAAGCGTAATGCAAGATAAATGAAATGATGATGATGAAAATGATTAAGTGATGAAAAGGTAACAACTTCTCCTGTAAATGTCTGACACACACTTAGCCAGACGACTTATTTGTAGGATACCAGGGGGCTGATACATTAACAGATATAATTTGCGGTCTCCCGAGGAGAGGTTAAGGGCTGGGAGCACGGCTCCCTGGGAGCTGCCCCGGCTCTCCACCTCGCCTGCCCTGGCCTTAATCAAGCGATCATCTCGGCCCCCGCCTCACTGGCCCCCTCTCTCCTTTCAATGGGAGAAAATTTGCAGACAAATTCCTGCCAGCGGGACGTTGGAGCTCTCCTGCGTGGTGGGATAAAGATACCTGTCACCTCCACCGGGCCTCGCCGCCGGCTCACGCTGGGAGTGTCGTTCAAGGAGCACCATGCTGATACCCTTATTTGATTACGCCTCTTCATGCCTTCCTCTGTGCGGGAAGAGCTATTCAACAGCGGCACCGCTGCGCTCCCAGCACGGGCTGGCCCGGCTGCTGGCCTTTTGTTAGCCCCACTGGCGGCACGCCGGGCATCAGGGCTGCACGGGTGGGGGCCCATGCCACCGCCTTGGGACAGGGCTCTTCCCAATGCTTTGCTAAAGGGCCTTGGCCAGGCTGTTGATTTTTAACCAGAAAAATGCAAAAATGAGAGGAAAATGGGACTTAAATAGAAACATGAATGGGTCCATGAGATAAGGGCTCTGTTCCTCCTTCTACTTCACCATGGTTTTGGCATGATGGAGACACAGCTGCCCGGTACCTGTTAGCTGTGTCCACTGGGAGAGCCCAGGGGCATGTTATTGGGATCAGCCCCAGGTGACCCAACTCCTCTGTGGCCTCAGGAGTTTTTGGTAATGTTTGTGAGCTTGCAGAGAGGGGCTGAACTGTCCCTGTGCTCAGGAGTTGAAAGCTCAGCACCTGGAGATCCCTCAGACACAACAGTTGCAGTCTCAATGGAAATAGCGTTTTGCAGGTTCCCTGGCCAGGACCACCCGCCCCATGTCACACTACCTATTGCTCCTGAACAATTCCACCTGTACCCTGCCTTGTCCCAAGGACCAGTGGTAGCCACCTCACTAGCCAAGGAGATGTGCCCTCTGGAGCCCAAGCAGAGGTCACCCAATGCTGTCCCAGCCCCAAGACCCTCTGCCATCTCCACAAGTTTCTTGTAACTTAAGATAAAATACGTTGCTCCAGGTGATGTTGAGATGTGAGTCCCCAGCCAGCCCCGCAGCATCCCGGCGGAGGGCAGCCTGGGTTCCTGCCTCTCCTGGAGTTAATCACCCGGACAGCTGGAAATGTGAAGCAATTGGCTCTTGTTTTGCTTTTCCCTGCTAGATTAAAGAGCTCTTAAGTACCTGGTTTGTTATTTCTGCCAGGATACTTGTGCACCAAGGTCCTTGTGACTGTAATCAAGCCGCCTCTTGATCTTCTTCCTGATAAACTAAGTAGGCTGAGTGTCCTGTCTGCCTCCATCGGAAACGTCCTCAGCCCTTGTCTCGATCTCCCGGGGTTTCTCTGCAGGGTCTCCAGCTCGGGCACAGCCAGCTTTGGCGATGGCCTCAAGTGTGTCGGAATTGGACCTGCTGGTGCAAAGTCACTCCCGGTGTCAGCTCCTCCAAAACAGCCCTTAAATCTTGCAAAGCCAGAGGTGGATGGGACAGGGGGGCTGCACAACTCTCCCTGTCTCAACACCTGCAAATTCCACCATAAAGCCTGCAGACTTTGGGCACCTGCCACCTCTCTCTCCCCTTCCCCACACCAGTTTGCTCTGCGCATCATCCTCCCTCAAATCTCCCTTCAGCTGATTGCTACTGGTTTCTTCACCTTAGCAGCTGATGGGTCCACACACGGCTGACTGCAGAGTGGTGACCTGGGTGGCCACAGTGCAGTAAGGAAGACATCTGGGACCTTGGACACAAGATGTCACCTGCAGGAGCCCAGACCCTTGAGTCAGAGCCACAGTGCAAGTAGTGCCTGTGGTCTTTCCTGGCTCCACAGTCACTGTGCAGAAAGAAGTGCCAGATGGGCCAAACCACCGCTGTGTTTGCAAAGATAAAATGACACTCTAGTCCTTAATTAAAGTAACTTTCAATGTCTTACTTTTGACCAAAATACACCCCATGCTGCAAGTATTTTGCAGATTTGGGCTAGCTCTTATTATCGAGCAATTCCTGCCCTGCAATTCTTACGCAGTCAGCGGTGCCAAGCTGGCCCTGCCACCCTGTGCATGCTCACTGCCCGGGCCGAAAAGTGGCATTTGCTGGACTCAGGTCACTGCCCCTCAGCAAAGGGGCTTTCGGCAGAGCCCCAGCAGCATGTCCTGCCACCGGCACCTCCTGAAAGGGACCTTCCGCTGCAGCCCCGGCCCATTGTCCAGGGGGATAATTGGAGGGAGAAGTGAAATGGGGCTGTAATGAATTCTGCTGCTATTCAGCAGGGCCGAGAGGCAGAAAGCTCGCTGCTCCTGCCAAAGTGCTGAGGCTGCTACTTCCATTCTGCGGCCGGAGGGGAGGTCTACAGAGGGCAACTCACTAGTGAGGAGGCTCCGGGGTTGAAACAACACCCAGCATCTGAAGTTTTACTCTTTCTGTGCGAAAGTGCTCCAGCGTGGCTGTGCACAAGGTCCTTCCCTGCGTGCTTGGCAGACCTGCAGCCGAGCTGTTGGTGCTCCCTGGCTCTCGCAGTGAGGTGTCAGGGTGTCCCTGTGCCCATCACTGTGCTGTGCTGACACCAGCCTCAGCTTTGCTGCCCTTCTCCCCATGCTGCCCTCTCAGGCTCTACCTGGCCAAATTCTCATTCCTTCATCCCTGGGGTCCCAAGCAAAACTCCCTCAGTCACAGAGACCCCCAAAGACCAACACCTGACCTACCTCGGCACCCAGTAACACAAGTACAGCTTCCCCAGACCCCTACCAGGGACCGCTTTGTCCCTTTTCCCATGATTTTGTGGGGGATGGAGCAGCCCGGGAGAGGAAATCAGCTTGGAGGCGGATGGAAAATCTATGCTGCTCTTTCCAGGCGCCCCGAGGCTGCGAAGGGCTGGATGGTGAAGCGTCTGTGTGGTCCCTCCCGCGCAGGCAGAGCCCGGTGGAGGGCAGCTCCTCTCCCACACACTCCTGCCGGTAGCTGGCCGTCTCCAGACATCTTGCATTGCTCTGCCGAGCCCTGCTGCAGCTGCTGCCGAGCTCCTGCTGGGGTCTCACACCCAGGGCGGGGTTCCCCCTTCTCAAAAGCCTCCCGGCAGCATCCGGCTGGAGGCAGGGACACTGCCAGGAGCAGTCCCCTGGGATGTCAGGCTGGCTCCGGCACACAGCCTGGGTCCGTGGTGCCTCAGCCCCCGGGGAAAGCTTTCTGCCAATTTGCCTGAGCTGCAGAGGGATTGGTGCCAGAAGAGCTGGCAGCCTGCGCAGGCGTTGGCCTTCTGCACGTGAAGCCTGGAGGGGATGTGGGTTTGCCCAGCTGCCTCCCCGGTGCGGGGAGGCATAGGGGGGCTGTGAGCCGGTGTCACAGGGCAGACCCCAGGGATTCTGGCTTTGCCCCTGCCCTGAAGTGCACCAGTCTTATTTTACATCCAGAGGCTCTTTAAGCAAAAGTAAATCTCTTGCCCTTCTTGCCCATCGGGATGACAGGTTTTCAGACCTTAGAAGGGGATTTGGGACTTTTGTCTCCAGCCCAGCAGACCAGGTGGCAATTACAGCCATCAGAATTTTGTGCATCAGTGCCATAAACAAGCGGGAGGAGGAATCCAGAGCACAGCACCCTGAAGAGGAAGAGACGACAAACAGGACTTTGTCCCAAGGTTTAGAGCAGGCTCTGCAGGCATCCCTAGGGCTCAATGCTATTCTTCCCAGCCCATGGTGCTCTCACAACACCTTGGCTCAGCAGAGCTTAGCAGGCTGTCACAAGTCCCAAAGAGAGCCCTCCTGACCTCCCTGGGAAATGACTCCAGCAAGCAATAAATTGGCTCCTGTTTACTTTGAGGGGTGTCTTGTTGAGCTTTAACACAGGAGGGACAGCTCTAAGCTGTGAAATGTGGCTGACAGTGGAGCCATGGCTAGAACAGCCCACAGCTGCCAGCATGAGCATGGGGCCAGATGGGTCTGAGCCTCCCCTGTGTAGTAGGATAGAGGGCCACAGACAGTCCATCCTGTCAGACCTTTTCCTGTCCTTTTTACCATGGGTGATGGCTAATCACTCCCAGCTACAAGCATGCTCTTCTAGACTGGCAATCACTGGGTAATAAGGGAGCCCTTGGCCCATGCAAGATCTGCTGTGGGGGCAAGGATGAGAGGGGGAGTGATGGCTGTGCTGTGGGCTGACCCAGCCAAGGAGGAGCTCCTCAAGAGGTACTTTTCAGCCCTCGTGCTCACCGTGACACTGGCTGAGCAAGCACAATGCAGCTCACAACCATGCCCCTCTCCCCTTTGCCTGTTTGCTGGCTCTTATCCCACTGCCCTCGTCCATTTGTTCAGTAGCGACTGGCCATGGTGGTCCAGTTCCTTGTTCCTTTGAGGAGACATGACCCCACTCAGCCTGTTCCCAGCACCAGACCCACTCTCAAACCTTGGGGGAGAGCTGCCCTGAACAGGCAGCATCACAGGCAGGGGGGTGCCCACAGGCTCTGCCTGCAGCCTGCCCGCACGCAGCTGAGCCCAGCGGGGAAGGCAGTGAGCGCCAGCCCCATCTGCAAGCACAAACATCTGCTTGGAGCCTGCTCAGAAACACCAGCCTGGGCTGTCCAGCTGCCAGCCCCTCTGTTTCAGAGCACAATAAAAGCTGAAGGATGGCTGAAAGCAAGTGCCCCGTGGGAAGGGAAGTGCAGAGCTCTGTGCTGTGGTACACACCAGCACTAATCCCACGGCGAGGAACGAGGCTTGGCTGCAGAGAGAAAGGAAGCATACGTCAAGCCCACCAGGGCCCTTGCTGTGAGACCCTGTGCAGTTGCTGACCAATCAGAGCCCTCCCAGATGCAGAGCTGGGGATGAGTGATCAAATTTCCCTGTCCATTCACTATGCATAGGACTGGTTTGTTTGGGAACACTGCCTAGTGGAAGGGTTTGTCCTGATCCATCTCCGTCCCCTTCCAGGCTCATCATCTCCTCTAGCACTCACTGTGATGCAGCTCTGAAGGGTGTCTTGGTCCCTTCTCCATTGGTATGCAGTGCTCTGCTATTGCTTTGCATTTACATGTTGCTGTCAAAACCCTGAGTTCGATGGGCCATTTGCTCTCACCTGCCATAAACAGGATTCGATTCACTGCTGGGACAAAGGCAGGTTGTCTTCCAGGTCTGGACATGAGCCTGGTACTGATGGAGGCAGGGATGAGACTCAGCCTGATACTGGAGATGCAAACAAAGCCAAATGTTTCCCAAGCCTGGCAGAGTCAGACGGAGTCCTCCTTTATACTAATTGCAGCCTCAGCGAGGGTGCTGCTGCGCTGGGTGGGTTGAGGGCCAGTACCATTTCCCCTGTTTGGCAGATGCCCTGTGTGTGTGTCAGCACTGCCAAAAGAGATGGGAGCTTGTGCCTGGGCTGCAACAGGGCTGTGGGGGCCAGAGCCAGGCAAGATATGTAACTGTGAGGTTGAGCACGTGTCTCTATATCCTGCTCCCTCTCTTGGTACAAACACTGTCCAGATTTCCAACGTCAGAGGGAGAGACACCAGACAGATTGTTTTATGGTTTCAAGAACTCATAATGCTTTCCAGAGAACAGAGCTACAGCCCATCTTCTATAGAGGGACAAGCTGTGGAAGCCTCCACTCTGCTGACAACCCTTTTGTTAAAGAAACGTTCCTGTCTGACCATTCAGGAGACACTCTGAGGGTCACACTCACACCGTCCTGCACTTTCACTGCTGGGACCAAAGCCCCCTTGCAGCAGGCAGCTCCAGTGAGCCGACGGGTGCCTCATTTGACTCCCTGCACGTCCCACACTCGCACAGTGAGACGAATTTCCCCCACTGACTCCACCCCAGGTTTACCATAGCAGAGTCCAGACCTCTGGTTCCTTAATTTAATCACGGTGCACTGATATGATAAGAGGTCAAGCCGGGTGCTGCCGAAGAGGGACCTGAACGCAGGAATCCCTGGGGTTTTACATTCGCACAGTCTGTGCTTGCACGTGCCTCTTGGCACAGCGGTGACATTTAGTCGTTGTTCACCGGGTCCTGTAGAGTCTCTGGGTGACCGGCCACCCCCCTGCCGGGCAGCACCGCACCTCCCCATGCCCTTTGTTAGGCAAAGAATCCGTGCCGGTTCACAGCTCGTTATCTGGCGCTCCAGCTATTTTCCCCCACCCAGGGTATAACCTGCAGCTTCCACACCAAGCTACCTGCAATAACTGTATTCCTCAACAACTCTGACCTCCTCAGCAGCCAAAAACGCTGACAAAACAACAGAAAAAAAGCAGGACACACTTGGAAAGGCTCCTGCAAGGCACTCCAATGCACCCATATTCAGAGCGGTTGTTTCCATCCCAGCCCTGAAGACCTGGAGCAGACAACAGCCTCCTCCTGGCACAACCTCTGTAGATGTCTCGTGCAGGTCCCGGTGCCAGCATGGCTGGGTGTTGTGACAGGAGCCAACAGCCCAGGGATGGTGCGTGACCCCACTTGGGGGAAAGGATCCAGTAGAGGCCCCACTCCAGGGGGAATTTTAGGGATAACTTTTGGCGAGGTGCTATGCAGCAGCAGGCTGGATCAGAGACAGGCTGTTTCCTTGAGGGGGCTGGGAGGACACACAGAGAGACATGGCTTTGCAGGGAGTCACAGACCCAGCCCTGGCTTCCAGCCTCGGCTCGCAGCCTCAGGGCCACTTCATGTCTCAGTCCTGCGGTGAGGCTGAGTTCCAACCTCCACTCTAGCAGAGCTGCCTGAGCCACGCTGTTGTGCTGGCAGGCTCATTACAGCAGGTCTGCTTTTAATTAAGCAGGACGCTGCTTTTGTACAACTGAACCCCTCGGGAGTTTGGGTACAGGCCCTTTGCCCCTGTGGCTGAGCTCCTGCTGCTTGCCCCTGTGCAGAGAGCAGCAGGCTGGGGGAACTGGGGCCAGGAGCTGTGTCCTCGGGGTGACAGGGCATGGTGCAGTCTGTGCCATGCCATGCCCTGCTCTGTGTGTTTGCTCTGCTTAAACCGGAAGGCAAAGCCCAGGGCTGTTATCACCCCAGGCAGATAAGGGTTAATGCCCCAACAGTTGTGCTGAGCTGGCTTTATTGGCAATAAACCCCGTCTGGGAGCAGCTTCCTAATCATTACAGATTGCAGACAGCCCTACCTCCATGGCTGTCCTTCAGCAACAGCACCTCTGTCCTGCCCTGCCGCTCCTGCACCCTTCTCGGCAGACTGGGGGCAGGTCACCTCCAGCCCCACACCCCTTCGGTGCCACACAGCCCCCTTGTCACCCTCATTGTGGTGCTGGCAAGAAGAACACGAGCCCCCAGCCGGCTCCCAGTGCTCACTGTGGGTGTCAGTGCAGAGGTAAGCTATGGCTGTACAGGAGAACATTTCAGAGGCTATGACCTGCATGGATCAGATCCTCAGACACCTGTAAGGCACTGGAAGGGGAAGCTGGTACCTCTGGGAGACAGCTCTTCTAGGGCAAAGACATCAGAAATCACTCCAGCTGCAGAGGCTGGGAAGGGGAGATGATTGTCCCAGCCATTCCCAGAAACAGCTGATGGCATGGCCACGAATGTTTAATAAATGGGAGTGGAGTCATTTGTCTGGGCTGACCCCCGCAGGAAGTCTGTGCTCCGCAAAACAAACCGGGCTTTTGTTTGACTCGTTTTAAGTAAAACACATGTCACCCCTGTAAATCACAGGTCCCCTTCCCTGCCCCAGGGGCAGTGGCAGAGCAAAGGCGGGTCCTGGCTTCGAGGTGCTGGTGCAAGCCGGGGCCACCGTCTGTCGGGTCTGATCCCACTGCTGGAGCATCCCGGACCCTGCGGCACCCAACCAACCCCAACCTGTGGCATGCAGCCCCCCAGGGAGGTCTGCAGCGCTAGTCCTGGGGCTCTCTTGCCCTGGCACCCCCACAACTCCTGCCTTGCTCCCTCCGGCAAATCCTAACCCGGCTGCCAGGATACTTTTTCACCATCNCAGGTTCCTGAGCTCATCTGGGAGCTATTCATTTCCTGCCAGAAAACAGCCTTGCCTGCTAAAAAAACCACCTTGGCCGCAGAGCGGCCCAGGGCTTGGTACGAGGGCTCTCCCGGCTTAAATCATAAAGCTCCGGCTGTCTGGCTGGAATCAAAGGCAGGGCGGGCGTGGAGGGGGGCGCGGGGGGCTGTACCATATGGTAGCACTTAAGAGCCAAGGAGGAAGCGAGGAGGGGCTTTTGCGCCGCTCACGAGGAGTGTGGGAAAAGTTAATTGACTTTAATGACAGGTTTCCCGGGACGGCAGCAGCGGCGAATGGAAGGGCGTTGCAGGGATGCCGAGAGGCGGCCGGGGCTGTAAGCTCTGTGGTGGGTAGAGGGCAAGGAAAGGTGCTGGGGGAGGCAGACCCCCTGCCCACAGCCTCCCGTGCAGGTGCACTGTAGGCAGGGATGGAGCACTGCTTCTTCCAGCTCAGCACCCTCTGGGCTGCAAATGCACCCACCAAACTGGCAAAGTGCTTACCAACCCAAGAATGATCATGCCAGGAACAGAGCTGGCTCCAGCCCTTCCTAGGGTCCTCTCTGCTGGCATGCAGGGCTCAGCAAGGTGCACAGGGAAGCCAACAGGGGCTGCATCCCATCTGGCAGCACTAAGTCTTTTTCCTACCTGTCCTGCACAGTCCCGTTGCAGGGTTATGCCTCAGCCCTGTCACTTCCCTGGCATGCCCCATTCTTTCTTTACCCTTGCCAGCTGATCTCACAGCACCAGTTTGAAGGCACTTGCTGCACCTGAAAGGCAATTCCCACACACAGTGATCCACAGACCCACAGCTTGTATTTGTCATCCCAATTTGTCACGGGCTCAGTGAACTGGCACCAAGAGCACAGCTCCTGGGAATTGCTCTGATCCCCTTAAAGCTCAGAAACTCAAGCAGATCTCTCATGTCAACAGGCTGTGGGATAGAGTAAACACAGAAAGCTTTGGAGAAACCAGTCCAAGCATGCCATATCTACTTTATACTAGGCTATTTAAACTCCATTAGCAAATAGGTTCATCTTGTCTTTCACTCCTGGATCTGCTGTGTGTTCTCCATTAGCCTACAGCAAAGTCTCTTTTTTCTACTGTGCTTTCCAAACCAACTGCTTCAGCAGAAAAGGAAGACACTGCTCATCTGGAACAGCCTTCACTCTTACAGGTGATGCATTACTGGTCTACATTAGCTCCACACAAGACATCCAGCAGCACGAGTTGGACTGATGCAATTCAAGACAGGTTCTGTGAGCACTTCTCTGAACACAAGGTGGGCTCAGTCCTACCCTCACAATCTCCAGTGCAGAAAGGTGACACTATGGCTGGTGGAAGGGAAGGCAAGCTCAGCCTGTATGGCTACACACCTGCCTTGAGACAGCAAATCTTATGTTGCCAAGCCTCGCACACTAAACCTGGCTGTAAGAGGCCCCTGTGAGGATGGCAATGCAGGCAGGCAGATGTTGGGAGACAGAGCTCATGCGAGGGAGATCAGCCCCTTGAAAAAAATGACTGCCACTGGCCCCAGCTTCATCAGTACACCTTGCAGAGAGAGAACCCAAGCACATATCACCCCCTTCCAAAATACATCCCAAGAAATACTTTCAGATCAGGAGAATGTGTTTCTTTACAGAGAACAAAGAGGAAAACTGGGGAGTCAAACCCCAGCAGATTTAATCTAGTTCTCACACTCTCCCCAGTTTTCATTTCCCCAGCACCTGGATACAGTCAAGCATCTGGCTGATCCAGACAAAATCCAACAAGCTTTTGCAGCAGGATTTGGAAGGAAACCCCAGTGGATCCTGGCACATTTTAAAGCTGTCCGCTCTGAGTTAAGACTTGTTGAGAAGGGCAATGCAAGCTGTAACCTGAGACTGCCACTCACTGCTATCTAGGGTTTGCATCTTGCCTGGAAATGGGGCATTCCCAAGTCACAGGGGTCAGCTGCAGCTCATAATTATAGTGAGATAGTCCTCACAGCCCCACATCACTCCCTCAGCCACGTGTTTTCCATAGAACAGCAGAGGAAATGCCCAACTCTATCAAAACCACATGCAGAGCATTAATCATCAAGTACAGCTTGGCTGGTGCTCAGGGCCCGGAACAGCTCTATGCTTTTAAGTCCAGTGGAGGTGGTGCCCAGTGCCTGCTGCAGCCCATCAGCCAGGAGACAGGAGCACTCGTGTCAGGCTTGTCCTGTGGGGACACACTGCTTTTGTAACAGGAGAAGCTGGCAGGCACTGCTCTCTCAAGCAACTGACTGGAGTCATTTGTGATTTACACCACAGGCTGCTCTCCTCCAGGTCCAGGGCAGGAGGCTCACCCAGGCAGCTGAATCTGTCTCTCTTTACCACAGCTACTCCAACTCTATCAGTCTGAGGAGCCAGGAACAAGCTGGAGGTGCCTCCCTCAGCATATGCACCAGCTCTGCAAATACAAGCTCTTTTAACAAGTCTGATCAATTGAGCTGCTCCCAAAGAAGCAGTAACTACATCTGCCCCAGGGCAGGGAGAGGGGCCAGATGATTTCACAAGACAGAGGGGACAGAGGGTCTGAGTGACAGCTCCAGCCTGGCAAACAGGACAAGGCAGCCCTGGAGCAGCATGATCCACAGGCAGCCAAGGGCTGGGCTCCCTCCTATGCACACATGCCAGAACTCCAACTTATCTCCAAAGGCCTTCCAAAATGGAAGGGAAACTTTTATTTTATGAGCACTCAAAAAAAAAAAAAAAAGGAGAGAAAAAAAAGTCCAACAAAAAAAACCCAAAACCCCCCAATCTTTGGTGTCACATAAGGAAGGGGAGGAAAGGGAAAAAAAGATCTCGTGTAAAACACGAAACACTGTCAAGGGAGTGCTATGGTACAAAGGCACAATCCAATATGAACATATAACCTATGTACAGCCGTGCCAGCAGCACGGGGTGCAGAGCCAAGTCCAGTCCGGTGCCCACCACCCTCACCAGGGTCTCCAGACCGAGTCGGCTGTGCCAGGTGGTGGGCCTGGTGGGGAGGCAGCAGTGGCAGCTGTGGGTGGGCCACCATAGAGAGGCAGCACAGCTCCCCCAGGAGCAAAGGCAGCGCTAGGGACGAGGAAGGCAAATTGCCCATCGGAAGCTGGCAGCAGCTGGAAGCCGCTGTACACCTTGGCCGCGTCGGCACCCGGCTTGCAGGGCATGCCTGGGAGCGGCCCGGCACCACTGCCCGGCGGCACCAGGGCTGGCCCAAAGGCTGCAGCTGGTGGCAGTGGGGGCGGCGGGGGGGGCGCAGGGTAGTTCATGGCGTTGATCTGGGTCATGCAGCTGGCCAGGTGGCCCAGGAGCCGGGTGCGCACCTCGGTGTTGACGCCCTCGCAGGTGGAGAGGAACCGCGTCACCTCATTCATGCACTCGCTGAAGCCGGCGCGGTACTTGCCCAGCACTGTGGGGTCTGTGCTCAGGGCGGCTGTGGGAGGAGAGAGGCACACAGCGGTCAGCAGGCTCCACAGGGAATAGGGGTGTGCAGCCCACTGGCATTGCATCCTACAGCCCCTCTGAGCCAGGAATCCAAGTAGGCAAAGCAGCGCCTCTGGTAGTGTCTTGTGTGCCTGGACACCAAGAATTCGGATAGAGAGCACAGCCCCTCTGCTACCAAATCCACCAGGTGGGGAACAGACAATTCCCAAGAGTACCACTACATCCCTACATACTGGGGGATCCAGGTTGGAAACAGTTCCTCCAGTGGCTCTTGTGCCTCCCACATCCCCAAAATGATCCACGTGGGGTGCACAGCTCTGCTGGTAGGGGGATTCAAGTTGGGACTGCAGCTCTCCAGCACCGGGGACACAAAGATCACAGTGACCTCCCCAGCCCCTCTGTACTGGGAATGCAAGTACTGAGCATGCTGCCCTCCCCAGCCCTCTCAGCAGCAGGGATGGTGCACTCCGCCCTCCGTGACTCTCCAAGTAGTCGGGATAGAGGTGGCGAGCCACTGGCTCCTTGTACCAAGGATACAGGTACAGAACACAGTACCGTCCCCTCCATCACCCGCCGGGGATGCAGGTGCAGAGCCGGCTGCCCCTGCAACCCTCCCCACCAAGGATGCAGGCAGGGAGCGCGATGCCCCCAGCCCCGGGGTGCAGGCAGAGCCGCCCCAGATCCCCTCCCGGGACTCACCGGTCATCTGGGCTCGCTGGAGGCTCCGCAGGTGCTTCACGGTCATCTCCAGGATGTCGGCCTTCTCCAGTTTGGAGTGCCGGGAGCTCTGCGGGAACAGGCGGGGCTCAGACCGGCCCGGCAGCGCCGCTTCCCCCCGCGCCCCCCGCCCCGGCCCCGCTCCGCTTACATCCTTCTTCAGCGCGTCCAGGATGAGCGTCTTCAGCTGCCCCAGGCTCTCGTTAATGCGCGCCCGCCGCCGCTTCTCCATGATAGGCTTAGAAGACTGCAAGAGACGCGGCGGTCAGTGCCCAGCTCGGCCCGGCGCTGCCCGTCCCATCCCGCCCCGTCCCGTTCGCCCTTACCTTGCGGTGCTCCGCCGCCGTCTTGGGCTTGTCGGGCGTCGCGTTGACGCTGGCGGGGGTGGCGGCCACCGGCGAGGCGCTGCTCTTCTCCATGAGGTCGGCCGGCATCCTGCGGGGCGGTGTGTGGGACCGCTCGGGGCCGTGCGGGGGCCGTGTGGGCCGCTCGGGGCGGGCGCGGGTGCCGCGCGCCCTTGGCCGCCCCTACTTATATAGCGCGCGCCGCACGCGCGCGGCTCG
>VXBX01001191.1:399359-413988 GCA_013400415.1 Scytalopus superciliaris | reverse complement strand
ATTATTATTATTGTTGTTGTTATACTTCACCTCAATTGAACTGTTAAAGTTTTTAAAATAATTTTTAAATTAATTAAAATATATTGTGATTATTTCTTTTTAAAGGAAATCTAAATTTTATCCCTTAATTAGAATCCCCCTATGCCTAAAGTTGTTGCAGCAAAACTAATGCTGTGTGCCAAGACCTGCAGAATGTGTTAATCCATTTATTTTTTCTTAATACTGTCCTGTGGTACATTTATCATTTATGTATGCAGAATTTGAAAGAAATTAATTACATTTAAAGATACAAAATTTCTGCTTACAATTCAACAGTAGTATACTATTTCAGGTTATTAATCTTATATTTCAGGTTTTCATGTTGAAATTTCTATGGATCTCATTCCAGATTTATGACAGAGATTAATTGCACAAAGACAGGATAAGTAATTTTCATTTACTTGTTAATATATCTCAGTTCCTATCCTCATTGTAAATCTGTATTCAACATATGTGACTCATGAAGGCACACAGCCAGTAAATTTTCCTATGGCAAAGTACATTAAAACTCTTTCTGTATACCTTTCTTTACAGGCATATTAAGAAGACTCTTTACTACTAGACTGTCAAACAGTGCCACTAGGACTACAGACACTTTAGGAAAGAAGACATTATTTCAAAAGGTCACATTTGCAGTTTTCCTAAGTACTACAGATTATGTGAACATTATGTTTCAACTTACTGTTCATCTACTTTAAGAGGGACAATTCTCAACCGAGTGATCTCATCTGACACTGCGGATGTATCATATTTAATGGGAACTGGTAGTGCTCCTCATTGTGCTGGAGTAAGATTTGAAGGGAACAAAACATAAAACACTGCATTTCACTACCAAGTCTGTAACCTGGTCATGTTTTGGATCAGATCCCATACAATTTAAGGTAGAAAATCTCTCAATTACTTTTAAAAAGTAGCTTCTAAACAAACAAGCAAGCAAAAAGCCCCAAAAGCCCAGAGTAGATTCTTTTGCTAAAAGGAGTCTGGTGCCCAGTTCCTGATCTGTGCTTAAGCACCTCCAGAAATGGATCAGAATGCTCCTAGTGTAGAATTTCCCAGGGTGAAATAACTGCCTTCTAGAGCTATCAAATTAGTCTGTACAGGTCTATAGCTGTACTTTCCCTGGTGCAGGCAGGGACATCAAGTAAGTGTTTAAGACCAGACAGCTATACAGTCTATCTATAGGTGGAGACAGATGTTCCAGGGACCTGTAGGACTTTTATGCGGTAACTTGGTTTTTGAAAAGCACAGGTAACACATGCATTCAGTAAAGCTCATCTTCTCCTGTGCTGCTCTTTTCCCTGTAGCAATGACAGATCAGGTAAAATGGGTACCATTGACCAACTCCCATCGCCTTCAAAGAATTCACTCCATGGGCTGCCAAACAAAGGTCCAGTGCTCAGGTATGTCTACCACTACCCTGGTCCTGTTTTCCATCCACCCAGTGAATTTTCCAGAAAAAACGTAGGCAATAGATTTTCATCATATCCCTTTCATATCTTCTTCATCTTTGCAAGCCTTTCTATTGCCCAGCCTTAATTCATTCTCCCAACCCTTTTCTACCGCTCTGCACAGCCAGGAGTTCATAGGTCACCTTGACATCAGCAAACTCCTTTTCAGCAAGATGATTATATTTACATTAATACTGGAAGCAAATGCTTTAGTAACAAATAAAACAATCATAATGAAGTTAAAGTCTAAGATGCATGCTAAAGACCCAGAATAATTCAGAAGACTAAACTGAAGTTATTGCATATGGGCTGTTAATCAGTAACATGATCTCTGAGACTGATGGACAGTTGTTGGAAAGAGTTGTCACTCTTTCCTGCTAGAGCCTGAAGGAAGGTGGCTCATTCATTTGCCTTTACAGGTTGAAAATGACTGATAGGTTACAGGAAAAGGAAAGAGTTTGGGGATCAATAGAGAAACCAATAGTTTTATTTGCTTCCTACAACATGGAACACTTATTTCAATATCTTTTTGCTAACATCCCCCTATTAGCAGTCTTTCTTCATGCACAGTTGAACTGCTTCCTAATTTCACTACGCTAATTCTGACTAACTGGCTAGTTTGCTTAGCACAGTGTCTGAAAAGGCCAATCACCAAAATTTGAGAAGATAAGTGGTTAAAAAGTATCCATGTCCTCACCACAGATCCAACATAATAACTGCACATACTCGAAGCTCCCAAACTAGAACAGTAATTCAAAGATGGACAGCTGTAGAGGGAATGAATGCAAATGCTTTTAGAAGAAAATTGAGACATTTTGTCCATGATAGGTAAGACATATCCTTCCACTGTTTGTGTTAGAATGGTGGTCTGCTATGACTGTCTTCAGTAGGTGGGATGTTTGCCGGTGGGTATACGTTAGAGCAAGTACAATCTATTTCTAGAGACAAGGCTAGGAGATAAATCCAGAAGCCATAAATTATGGTTACTGCTCATTCTCTTCTACCAAGTCAAAGTCGCAGATGTGCTAGGAAAGGATTTCTAGACACTACAATACCATCTTTTTTTGCAGAACTGCCTTCCATTCTCCCTAAATTTTCCTCTCCAGACTGACTCACTTTCCTCACTTAGTGTTTGTACACAGAAGATATTTTCATTCTAGCTTTGGCTGGTCTCCATTTTTGCAATTTTTTGCCAGGAGCTATTTTTGCCAGAAGTCACATGTATGTGGGGTTCAGCCACAAAACCAACCTATGTAAAACCACTACTACCAATAATAAACACTAAAATTAAAATGGGGAGGAGGACTGGATCTAAAGCTGTGGTCTATTTTAGGTAATGGATCAATGTTTCTATTTTAAAGTAAATTATCTTCCATGTGAGAATCTGTTTGTCAGCAAAAGAACATAATAGCATATTGAGTAGATTATTTTTCAGCAAAGGAAAGGATACACATGTAAGTTTTAGTGACTGTCTTTCCCAATTTTACAGTCAAATGCAGACTCTTTGATCTAGGCTGCTAGAAGATAGTAAACCTTTGAAGAAGACATTAGAAATTTATAGTGTATCTCAGAGATTTGATGTCAAATAACAGGTAACATCTATGCAGCAATTTTAAGACAAATAATCTTCCATTTTCTTACAAACTTCCTATAGAAATTAACACCATTGCTACCAAGTATTTTTAAAGCACTTTCTAGTAACTTGTGTAAGTTAAATCAATCAGTTAAATCTATAGGTAACATCGTGGTATATCTATTTTTTCACATGTTAGTAAGAATCTTATCCCAAATATTTATCACATAATAAATACTAGGAAAAAAGGTCCAAATATGTAAACCTGTTAGCTATATATATAGTTGTGCTGTAGAAATGTAGACCCGAGGTTGATGAAAACATCATCTTTACATTAGTTTTATCCAAGTTTGCTTTACTTGCATGAAAGCAGTGATGGTAACTGTTCAACTTCCAAGGGAGTACTGTTCTGGTGCTAGTTACTTAATGTGGTAGGTTTGGGTTTCCTTTCACAGAAAGACAGAATCACAGAGTGGGTCAGGTTGGAAGGCACCACAGATTCATCTTGTCCAAACTCCCTGCTCAGGTAAAGTCATCCTAGAGCACGTTGCATGGGATTGTATCCAGATAATTCTTGAATATCTCCGGTAAGGGAGACTCCACAAGCTCTCTGGATTATCTGTTCCAGTGCACAGCCACAGTAAAGAATTCTTCCTCCAATTCTGGTGGAACTTCTTGTGCACCAGTTTCTGCCCGTTGCCTCTTGTCCTATTGCTTAGCACCACCGAGAAGAGCCTGGCACCATCCTCTTAATGCCCTCCTTTCAGGTACCTATAGACATTGGTGAGGTCCTCTCTCAGTCATCTCTCCTCGAGGCTGAACAAGCCCAGCTCCCTCAGCTTAACCCTGTAAGAGAGATGATCCAGTATCCTAATCATCTTTGTTGCCCTCCAGTGGACCTGCTCCAGGAGTGCCATGTCTCTCTTGCACTGAGGAGCCCAGAACTGAACACAGACTATAGATGCAGCTTCACTAGGGCTCAGTAGAGGGGCAAGATCATGTCCCTCAACCTGCCGACATTGCTCTTACTGATACACCCCAGGATACCAGTGGACTTCTTGGTAACCAGGGCACACTGATATCCTTACAGTGGTAACAAATACAGAGCTGTGCCTAATGAATGGCTGGATAGAACACTTTGCTAGGGCAAAGCTGGAGTTCCAGAGGGCAGACCATGGTTACTAAGAGTCCTGTGGTACATTTGCACCAGTGGGAGTTTTGCAGGGCCATGTCACCACAGCCCTTCTGTGCCTCATTCTCTCCTGACCACTTTGTCTTTCAGCTTCTGCCACCTCCCCACTCAAGACTACAATTAACAACAAATGACTATGACTTTTGTTGCTGCTTAGCATTTGACCTGACTGCTATAGACAGGCCACAAGAAAGCTGTATATGTCTACTGACTCTGAATGGATTGTTATTTATGCAGCAAACCAGAGCCTATCCAAATATCTGGGCTGTGATCAGAACCTGGGACCAGTCTAAGCCTAGGCTACTTGGAGAGTATGTCCTAGCCTGGGTAAAGCAGAGACACACTAACAAAATTACAACATTAAGAATTACTTTAACTGAAGTAAAAGTCTTCATATTTGCTTATGCAAATAGTGCAATGTGAAACTAAATGTAGTTCAAGGAATTGGGGCTTGTGTTTTTTTAACCTGGTTAGCTCTATCCGTCTGCGATTAGATGTTGGTTTTATATAGCCACTGAAGAAGTAGTTGAAAGTGGTTTTGATATTCTCTGGAAGCATTTGCCTCATAAAATGAAAACATAATGTTTCAAAAAAAAATTGGTAAGGTGACTTTGCTATCTGTCATTAGAAAATAATCTTTTGTGTTCTTTGCAATCTGATATACTTGTAACTTATCTCTTCTTCATAACTGTTCTTTTTTTCCACCTCAGTAAGCTAACAGAAGGATCTGGGTTCTGAGCTTGTCATTCTCTCTTCATTCACTTTTGCTTTCAACCAGGCACACAGAAAAATAACTCTTGTTCAATGTCAAAGTACTGGATCTTATCTTTTCAGTCCTGAAAAGAAAAGCCACTGACTTTTTTAATTTAAAAAGCCACACTTGTCATTCTTCCTATAGATGTCTGACAGCCGCAAGTGACATTGCTTACAGTCTCTTGAAACATGCACTTCTTGGTGGCTTTAATACCCTTTAAAATAATTGTTACTTGTTACTTTCCTTTAAAAGAGAAAACTGCTCATTTTTCAACAGTATTTCATCAATGCAAAGTTAATATTTTGGATCCGGAAGAGATGTCTGCTTATAAACCTAGCTCCTTCTTGTGCCTTCTGTGCAGTTGGCAGGGACTGACCAGAGCAGGTCCCCTTTACACACCCCAGTGTGTAAGGTCTCAGACAGCCAGACTGAGATGATCAGCTGCTCTAAACTGTTGCTTTGTTTCCCTTCAGTTGGGAAGGACCTACAACCCAGTCCCAACAAAGTGTATCATTTAAGGCATTGTCCAAGTGCCTCCTAAACACTGAGAGGAATGGGGGATCTACCACCTTCCTAGGAAGCCATGGAATAGAATAGAATAGAATAGAATAGAATAGAATAGAATAGAATAGAATAGAATAGAATAGTAGTAGTTTGTGTTGGAAGAGACCTTAAATATCATCTAGTTTCAGCCCTCTGCCATGGGCCACGACACCTTTCCCTAGACCAGGTTGCTCAGAGCTCCATCCAACCTGGCCCTAAACTCTTCCAGGGATGGGGGCCTTTACAATACATCAAGGCAATCTGTTCCAGTGCCTCACCACACTCGCAGTAAAGATTTTTTCTAGTATCTAATCTAAACCTACTCTCTTCCAGATTTAAGCCATTCTCACTTGTCCTGTCACTACATGCTCTTGTAAATAGTCTCTCTCCGTATCTCTTGTAGGCTCCCTTCAGGTACTGGAACACTGCAATTAGATGACCCCAAAACTTTCCCTTTTCCAGTCTGAACAAAGTAACACTTTGGCTCTGCTTAGCTTGTTTTCATGTCTTCACTGATGTATACCTGACCTTCATCACTACCTGCAGTTACACAGACCTTCTTCTTGAGCAGTGATGAGAGTTTGGGAGGAGACAAAGCATCTGCAGTTTCTAGCACACTTGGTGGAAGGAATAAGCCATGTCATTCTACATGGAATAGAAGCTGGAAACATTGAAAAACAGCTCTGCCTTCTTGCAATTTCAATTTTATAGTTGCTCTGAACACCAGCTACGTAATTGGCTCAGTATTATCCAGCCTGGTAGATGCTCACTGTGACTTTGTAGGTAGTGCAGCTCTGGGAGAAGACTTGTTTAGTCCTCAAAATTTATTTAGGGTGCTGTGAAGAGCTGATGCTGTTGGCATGTGAATTGAGAGAATATCAGACAGCTAAAAATCACCTCTGTTAGGAAATGTGGGAGACCCGTAGTGAAAACAAACAAACAAACAAACAAAAAAGAACCAAAACGACATCAGAAAAAAAAAAAAAAGACATTCCTTGTTGAAAAAAGTCTCCATTACAGTATCTCCATATAAATAATTTCAGGATAAAGCTGAACAAACAATTTCTAAAACTTTTTCTTGGTTAATTTAGTACTATATTAAATATCATATCGACACAATACCTACATGATTGTTTAATCATGGTCAGCATTCTTCTGGGAGTGACCCAGGTTATTGCCCCACTAGAAGCTACCCTTTCTATCTGTCTTCACTCTAACTGACGTAGCAAAAAAAAAAAAAAAAGCTGTTTCCTTTTTCACTAAAATGACTTGGACCATGAAGTTACATTAAGCAGGGTGAGCAGATGAAACCACTCCTTACCACCGAAAAGAGAAAACACTCCTTGTCTTTCCCCTCCTGTGTTCCCTAGCACCTTCTCCAGCCATGTAGGTAGCACTGGGGACCCCTGTGTGCCCTATTCCACTCAGTAACACAGCACACAAGCACAGAAAAAAAGAACATTCTCTGCTTGAGAGACTCTAGTCTAGTGAGTTCAGTCGGCTCAAGGAGGGGACTGATGAGTATTAAAACAAGAAGGAACGAGAAAGGACTGTGTGCAGGCCAACAGTGCAATGAGGCCCTGTGAGCACAGGAGGAGGAAGACCTTCCCTTCCTCAGGGGACAGAGAGATGTTAGAAAAAGGGTTTATGGAAATACACCCTGGAAAAATTCACCCTCTGTTTGTTTGGGTTTTTTTCCCTCAAATGTGTCATTGTTTACTTGTGTGAGCATTACCAGAAATACTGCTAGGGAAAAAGAAGAAAGATGAAATGCAGTGAAAACAGATTGTTATTTGTAAAACTGCTGGAACAGTATTAACCTGGACAAGTATAAGAACAAAAAAAAAAAAAAACACTCCCCACTACATATGTTCAACACATGTTTTTCTTTCTTTTTTTTAAAAGAGATATTGCAGCTTTCTGACAATTTGCATGTATTTAATAGTGTTGTTCTTTCAAGATTACCTAATAATATCTGTCTTCAATTCTGGCAATTAAAACCAATTCACTTATTAAATTCTCTGAATGTCCTGAAAAGAATAATTTATCATTATACCACATATAAACAACACATATATATAGAACATAGAAAAAAATTCTGAAAATACATTATTCATGGAACTGGTAAAAACAGTTAAATACTAATTTTCTATACACTATGCATTTCATAAAATAATTTTTATTAATTAAATGCCATAATGAAAATTAAAATAAAAAGTCAGTTATTACATTATGAAAAAATAAACAGGTTTATTGAGTTAAACTACAGTCTGGAAAGTAGTGTGTGTTGTCTATTTTGCCCACCTATAATAACCTTTACACTTAGATAAAAATAATAGCAGAGATTTATAGAACTTTGAAGATCCACAGAATAATCATCTACATCCCAGTCTGAAACTGGCTTCCTACAGGCTGTAAGTCTTCACCTCTTTGCACCTTGCTGTGCATGAAGCTCGTGAGCAGTCTTGGGAATCTGGAAAGGTTCCAGCTGACTGAAAGCTGGTGAACATTGTCCCAATTTCCAAGAAGAGCAAGAAAGAGGACCCAAAAACTACAGGACTGTCAGTCTCACTTCAGTGTCTGGTAAAGTTATGGAGAACATTTTTCTGAGAAGTATTGAAAAACACTTGAAAGACAACACTGTTATTGGTCACAGCCAGCACAGAGGAGCTGTTGACTCCCTCAAAGGCAGGGAGGCTCTGCAGAGAGACCTCGACAAATTAGAGAACTGGGTGATCACCAATCANCATTGCAGTTACAACTTCCTCATGAGAGGAAGAAGAGGGACAAGTACTGATCTCTTCTCTGTGGTGACCAGTGACAGAACCCGAGGGAATGGTCTGAAGTTGTGTCAGAGAAGGTTTAGATTGGATATTAGAAAAAGGTTGTTCCCCCAGAGGGTGGTTGGGCACCAGAACAGGCTCCCCAGGGAAGTGGTCACAGCACCAAGCCTGACAGAACATTTGGATGATGCTCTCAGGCACACGGTATGACTCTTGGGGATGGTCCTGTGCAGTGCCAGGAGTTGGACTCGATGATACTCAATCACAACTCAGCATATTCTGTGATTATGAGATTCTGATGACTTCTGTGGGATACAAATGTACAGCACTTCTGAGCACCTCAAGAGCGGATCCTGAGGTCAACTTTCAGACCATTATCAAAAAGCAACGTCAACATATTCATGTGTGTATCTGCACACCACATACAGACCTGGGGAAGATCATGCACAGATCTGAGGTCCTATCTGTTACCAACGATACTTCAAAATCCCAGAACAAGGCATATCTGAATAAAGCACATTCTGTCTATACCACCATTTAGGAATTCATGGGTTTTTTTCCCTAAGCTGGTCTCCTACAGCAAGCACAGGAAATTAGAGGTATCACCAAGAATTTCTTTCATGTTGAACAAATTCCTTTGGAAAATATTTGTTACTCACTTTACGCACTTCCATATAAAATTTGCTTTCTTAGCCATAAAAAATGCATGCAAGTCCCCTCTAAATACCTCCATCAAATTGATTTCATATAAAATAGGGCTATAAAACTTAAAGTCATGATTATATTTATAAATTATATGAAACACTGAGACATATTTTGACATTAATAGAGCAAAGTAAGCCCATAACACAAAGATAACACCATCCTATTTCTTCACACTTTATGCTTAACCTTAAAACAGATTCTTTTATATTTTTCCCCACATTACACATTTCAAATAGGTGCACAGGCTGTCACCATACTGGCTTTCTAAGTAACAGCAACAACTTTTTCTAGAACAATGCTAAGCTAATCTATAGACTACCTCCTTTATTTTTCCAGAGGAATGCCTATTCTCTCCTGACAATGTAAGCTTGGTTTTGATTTCATAGATTATTTTTTTTCCTGAAACATTACAGCTTTCATTTTCCATGGCCATAAAAGCTATCATGTGCATCAGCAGCTATTTTATATTCTTCCTGCCCTCCTGTGACCTGCATTCAAAACTTCTCTTACATGAAAATCTTTCTTTACACTCAATAAAGTACTCTAAACCCAGCTTTGAAAGGACTCCCACTGCAATCTTAGTGAGACAACAAAGTCGAGTGGTAAGGAAGATCCTCTTGGATTTGGCAAATATAGGTTCAGTGCTTGTTCCACAAAAGCTTTTCTGAGCACTCTAGGCAAGTCAGCTAGTGGGACCCATGCTTTTAAATATTGTTTTTGAATACAGACTTGAACATCTCTGTGCTTTGATATCCCAGCTGTTGAGGGAGAAATAAAACTCCCTGTTTTTACCTGAGTCTTGTGAGCCTAAGAGTGTAAAAAAGTAGAGGGCTTTTACACATCCTGGAATAAACATTTAGTGATAAGATCTCCTTTATGAGTCTCACAAGGATCTCATAGATTATAATGTGTAGAATCTCAAGGAATTTTTCAGAATGCTGTTTATAGGCATGTATGTATTTTTTATGAAGAACAGGAAGATCTTGATTAAATTCTGGTGCAAAATGGGAATTAGAAAAAAAAGTGTTACACAAAAATACACTCTTGCATTATTAATTAAGAAAGACAAGTAATAATTAAACAGAAAAATGAATACTACTACAATCAGTGCACTTTGTACTATTAAATTATTAAATACTATAAATATCTCAAGCTTTCCTTAGTGTTCCAATTATATTTCAACTGCATATTACTCTACTATCCGTGGTATATCTGCAGCAAAGGAAGACTTGAATAACATTACCTTCCAGTTTTTGCCTACATTGGTAATTGTAGCAACAGTGTTAACCACAGTTTATAGACCCTTACTGATTAGTATTTTCACTGCCTTTGGTTGCAAGACAGACTGATCAGCTTTGAAGGATGGCTTCATAGCTCTAAGCAGCTGAATTAACACCCCACCACAGCTGACACACGTGCTGCTCCCTTCCCTTCCCCTTTCCCTTCCCCTTTCCCTTCCCCTTTCCCTTCCCCTTTCCNCTTCCCTTCCCTTCCCTTCCCTTCCCTTCCTTCCTTTCTGCCCTGGCACTAACCACTCACTCCTGACGCTTGCACCATGCTAGCTCCAGAGCTAATGAGCTCTTTCTGGGAGCCACTCTTAGCCAGCAATGGGTCACATCAATCTACAGCAAAGCCTGTTATAAGTGGAACAAGGAAGGATGGGTGCTTGAGGAGACAGGAACACGTGTATAAGGAAGAGAGGGAGAAAGGCTTTCTTGGCCACTGAGATCAGTTGCACTCACTGCTGCCTCATTAATGTATTTCTTCACTATTAGTAAGTATGAACAAAAAAATACATAGTCAGGGCAGGTTTGTTCATGCTACAGTGATACTTTCAATGTTATTTTTTTGGAATGTGTTTGGTATCTGCTGATAAGTCACATTCCAGGTACATTCTTCAGATTTTTGGATCTTCTTCTGATGAATTAGAAGATCAGACACCTGATGAAGAAGATCAGCAACCTTGACAGGTTCTTCCCAAACTACAGCACAGGTATTGGTACAAGCACTCTCTCTCCAGAAGCCAAATAACAGGATTGGCAATAATGGTCATTAACTTCTGTGTGTGGCTGAGAGGTACTGGGTTGCTCAGAAGCTATTTTTTCTTGAGAACAAGTAACAAATGTCTGCAATAAAAAAATAATTCAAACAAACAAACAAAAAACAATAACAAAAAAACAAACCCTGACATACTTCAGACCTGAAACTCTTAATATGAAATATCCAGCCAAAGAGCTGCTCCAAATTACAGAATACCCTGAAATGGCAGTGCCTGATCACTCAGTTCAGCTTTTGGCATAAGAGAAATGGCTAGGAGCAAGGCCAAAGAAGACACTAGTCTAGCTATTCTCACATGCCCTTGTAGCTCTCCAGGGAGTGTTACTATATTGTACCAGTTAAAGCAGCATTAGCTCTATTTGTAAATATGTGCATCAGCAACATGGTAGACAGAAGATCAACTTTCAAAAATGTTTTGAGAATTGTAACTGTTTCATACTTATTGCTCATTTTTAGGCTCATCCACATATTCTATGGAACTTTAATTATATGCTTTAAAATACCTATGAGGCTACCACACATCCTGATGCTCTTTGTATGCTATGTGTCATGCAGAGTCCTTGTGACACATTCCTTATTCTACACTTATTTGTTCACTATGCATAATTTATACTAACTCTGCCCAATGTGTCATAAGGTTAGACTATTTTCTCCTGCCTGCACTTCCTACTTAAGCTTCCCTTCCTAGCACATCATTCAACTTGTCCCTATACACAAGCTGAAGTTGAAAACCAGTGTGGATAAGTGTGGAGTCTGGGTTTGAAACCTGAGCTGAAGTAACTTCCATAAGGTGCTCATGTGGGTCATACTGCCAGCAGAGGCAGCCCCAAACACAGTACGCCTCTCTTTCCAGCTATTATACACAGCCTCTCAGCATGGCTGAACCTAATATGAAGGAGGGGAAGAAGAAGTCTCATGATAGCAAGGAGAATCGGTGTATAGGTATTCTGCTAACCCTCATGGTGAAGGAATAGTGTCACACCTCTTGTAGCGGATCTCCACTGCTGCTGAAAGGTGCAATTCTAGTCTCTGCCTGGACACAACTTCTCACCTGCCCTTTGTGTTGGGGCTGTGCTGCTTCGACAGCACAAGCAGTTGAAAGAGCCTGCTGACCTACCTGAAAAAACACCTTTTCTGTCATAGTTTTTGCCATTTGGATTAAGTGAGTTTCTCTTGAGTCTGCACAGCCATGCAAGCACTGGTACAACCACAAGGGTGTCAATGGTGACACACAACTGGGTGAGAAGGAGAATCATTCTTTTTGGAAGAGCACCTTTCCAAACTGGCTAAAGATGGTTGTGAAGCCACACAGCCGAATACAAATCCAGTGCAGGTAAGTACATGGCTGTGAATCAGCACATAAAACTAAATGCCAAACCCAGAAGACTTTAATTAGTTAGTGTAGCACTGCAGTTGCTAATGACTAGTGCTGCAATGACCAGTGAGATCAGTATAAACCTCTCTGATTTGAAAGATCATGATTTTTCTGACTATGAAAGGAGTATTGCCAGGAACAAGCAGTTGCCAGGAACTGAGAGAAAGCATAAATGTAAAATGTGTCTGAAGTCTTTCTGTTACTAACAAATTACAAACACTGGCAAAACCAGAATAATTTTTAAAGAGTTAAAAATAAGGAATCCACAATATGTCCTCTGATACAGGACAGCAAAAGGGATCAAACTGGCATAAACTCCAATATGACAATTTTCTGCTTCTAGAGATGCTTCCTGCTTTGTTGTGCCCATAGCCATCCATCTCAGTTTTACAGAGAGACTCTGCAAGAACTTTGCACAAAGTATATGCTGATCACCTGAAACAGAAAGTGTCAGGTTTGACTTTGGTTATCCCTGTCATACCTCTTCTCACTCTCTGAACCAGGAAAAATAGGTAGTGTCAGTGTAGGGATGGGGACCAGGGAATTCTACTTACAGTAAAATTTGTTGTCAAAATAGTTTCCACTCAGAGCCAAATGTTCCATCTGCACCACTGTGTGGTTTCAGTTACCACTGCCCAGGTGTTTTCAGCCCCTGCCTCTCTTTAGTGATTGAATGCACAAATTCCCACAGAGGAAGACTTGATGGTAACCAAGGAGTTTGGCTTTCCATGCACACTCTTTAGTCATCTCAGCTAAGCACCAGCACAGTGTTTAGTTCAGAGCTGTGAGGTCCCCCTGTGAAACTTCAGGTGAGATGTCACTCCAATGAGGATATCTTCCGTTTTTTAATATGGAAAATGTACACATTAAACCAGAAAGCTGATCTATCTATCTTTTAGTTATCTTTTATTTTTAATTTTTTTATTATTTTCTTTCAGGTAGATAGAGAGAAACACTGTCCATATAGTATTTTATGTTAAGCTTAGTCACTTTTTTAGCAAGTTAATGTTTCATTGTAGGAAAAAAACCCAAACACCACAAAAACAAACAAACAAAAAACAAACAAAACCCCAAAAACCTAAACCAACAACGACAACAACAACAAAAAAAAAAAACAAACAAAAAAACAAAAAAAAAAACAAAACAAAACAAAACAAAAAAAAAACACCACCAAAAACCCCCAAACTAAAATCCAGAAGATATCTTTCACTATCTAGCAACGGAACTTAGCAGTGTTCATACATTTGTCATTGCAAATATGTATTTCAGCAGGAAACCACATGTGATGAATTAGATTTCCTGTTCAGCTTAGAGTAGCAGAAGGCTATTGATGCATCTAGTCAGTTCAGAGTTGTTATCCTCTGTTACAGGAGACATAACTCTGACATTAAAACTCTTTAGTAGTTCTTAATCTGAAGACTAATGTACTAATGTGAATGGGCTGCATGGTGTCAGATTGGTTCTGTCCACTTCTGTGAGCTGCTTATTGCAACGTGCAGCTACTGAGAGAGCAAAGTACAATAAATTTGAAGCCTAGGAAAGCTGCCTTTGATGCCAGGCAACTGTGCCTGTGCTCTAAAATAAAGATTTAAACATACAGCTATAAATTAAGGTGCTCTTCTAAGGCAGTTGGAGAGCTGTTAATGGCCACATTCTTTTAGCAAGAAGAAAAGCCTGAACTCTCCAATTTCTTAGCAGTAGCTTCTTTGAGCATCTTGTAATTCCAGGGAGTATCCTAAAGCAATTTCCTTTTTTTCTCTCCCATAATAACTAAAACCTGATGAAAATAAGACCTTTGCTATGATTTAGAACGTGACTTCTAACACTTTGGAGGTAAGTCTTGGCAATCTACATGAAGGTCTTTACAAAGAAAGAAATCACTTCTTAGATTGTCATCATAATTTAACTCACAAACAAGATTTAAAATAAACCTGTAAAGCAAAATATGACCAATGTATAATGGCACATTTTCTTCACTTTTTTTTTTGACATTTTTTCCTTAAAAGAGAAGAAATAACACATTCCAGTAATCATTGCACTTCCCACAATCCACAGCATCAAATGGAGATACCTGGCCAACAGCAAATGGGTGCTTTCCTTCAGATGGGTCTAAATTTCACTAAAAAAACCCCAGAAATCGGTTACATTTGAAAGGTTAC
>VXBX01001191.1:388197-399284 GCA_013400415.1 Scytalopus superciliaris | reverse complement strand
TTTTCTTTTCTGTTTTTTTTTTTCCTTTCTGTATTATCTGGAGTGCCATCTGTGGGCAGTAGAGTTACTCTGTGCTCAGTTGTGTGATAAAGCTCACCTGCACAACCACAAAGATGCTCAGAGAGACAGTGGAAGGAGGAGGAATCCAAATGATACCTTATCAGTCTATCCTCAGGCCTGTCACAGAGGCTGTCAGCCCACTGAAGACACATCTCCACAGGCCCAGAGGAGTGCAGGGATGCAGTGGGGCAGGCAGGAACCTAGAATCATAGAATCAAAGAGTCATTTAGGTCAGAAAGGACCTGTAAAATCACTGAGTCCAACAATTTAACCAGCACTGCCAAGTACATCACTAAACCATGTCCTTAAGTGCCACAGCTACACGTACTATCATATCAAGTATCTCCAGGGATCGTGACAACCACTTCCTTGGGCAGACTGTTTAAAGGGTTGGCAACAATTTCAACAAAGAAATTTTTCTTAATATCCAACCTAAACCTTCCCTGGCACAACAGGAGGCCATTTCCTCCTGTCTCATTTCTTGTTAGCTGGGAAAAGAGACCGAATCCCCCTTGGCTCCACCCTCCTTTCAGGCAGCTGTAGAGAGCAATAGGGGCCCCCCTGAACCTCCTTTTTTCTCCAGGCTAAACACCCCCAGCCCCCTCAGCCAGTCCTTGTAAGACTTGTTCTCCAGACCCTTCACCTTCTCCATTGCCCTTCTCAGGACACACTCCAGTATCTCAGTGGCTTTCATGTAGTGAGGGACCCAAAACTGAACACGGGATTTGAGGTGTGATGTCATCAGTGCCAAGTACAGGGGGATATGGTCACTGTCCTGGTCCTGCTGGCCACAGCATGCTCTGAACTAAGGACCACCAAGGAACAAACACATTATCCAGGCACCTCCATGGACTGTTACAGCAGAGACCCAGGGTTCAGGTGAAAAAAAACATCATGACAAGTTGCTGCAAGCAAGCAGTTCTCTGGAACCTCTTTCAGACCAAGTGGGGGTACTGCTCAGGATTGGGATATATCATTCCATGCAGTGGAAAAGCAGTTTTGGATTGTACAAAATTTACTACATTATGTTTAGGGGAGGAACCAAAGGCAGGAAAAGGGAGATGTTTAGGTGATTTGCAGAAGAACAAGAGTTGGTAAGGGGATAAAAAGGGCCAGTTGTGTGTAAATACTGTGTATTTCAGTATTTCTGTATTTCACTACCTCTATTCTAACTTTTTTTTAACCTTTTTGACTTCTTTTGCCACTGACCTATTTCAAGGAAGCAATTTGGCAACCAGTAATTTATTATAATGTAGTTTGGATAGAGAAAATCATTAAGTATCTAATTAGCTTCTTTTAATAACCTTTGGCAATATTTAGAAGGAAAAGGCTGTTAATGCTACAAAGAATACTAATAAACTAGTAATCTGTTTTTCTTCCTGTTATTTTATTATTTTCTGTCTTGCATATTTTGTCTTTAAAAGTGTTTATGTAATTCAACTTTTCTTAAACCACATGTCAAATATAAATTTTGAGCACAGAGACATAATTTTTACGTTCACTCAGTATCTAAATATTTGCCTCAGAAGTTTTCTGTGGAGTGGTTCTAGAATGAAAATATTTATAACACCACTTTGCCATCCCTGTTTTCAAGAATTCTTGAAGGACGCATAGTCTGAATAGAGTAGAACAAAATACCATCTTCAGAAAGAAAGGAGAAATCAGCAGTCAACATAATTTCAACATCAAGAACAATACTCTAATAAATTAAATTGCCACTTTAAAAGCACCTGGAGGGTCAGTGAAAAGGAAACAGGCAGGAAAGATTTGCTGCAAGCAAAAGTTTGTTAAACTGCTGTGGTTTTTTTTTCTTTAACAGAGAATCTGGCCTGTAGCAAAAAAGGCAGTAGAAGTGATGTGTATCGACTTTAGGGATCTTTGGGCACTGTCTTACATGACATTCTCATACACAGTGTACAGAAATATTTTGTTCTGGGCTAACTTTCTACACAGTAGGTGCACAACATCTTGTAGAAAATACTCCTAGACTTACCTGGATTTTTCTCTCAAACAAAAAGGATAGACAATATAGAATCTGCCAAGTTCTGGCCAAAATCTGATGCAATGCAACATTTTTTCTTAGGACTTTTTTGATGGAATGGAGAGCACACTCAAAAAGACGCAATAGAAAAGGGTCTGCAAGGGAGCTAAAGGACAAGAATTCCAAATTACTTTGATAAATGGAAGAAGAGGTCTCTAATCAGTAAGATGAAACTCAATAAATACAAGGACCAAGTACTATATTGAGGCAAGAAAAAAAAATCAAACGCATAAATACAAAATTGAGAATACTAACAGCACTGTAGAAAGAGACATGGGTGTTACAATACACCACATATTGAATATGAGTAAACTGATGCCTAAAATCCTCGAAAAATAGGCACTGAGAGAAACATTAATGGAGAAAGATAGATAAATACTTTTACTGCGAGCTTCCATGGATGTGCACACCTCCGCAAGGCCTACACGCATACCAAGAGCTCCGTCTCTAGTGATGTTACAGTTTTTATGATCTTCCAATAATTAACATATATCTATAACCAATCATGATTCCCATTTCCCTTGGTGTCCCACCCACAAGGGTCCTAAGCTTTGTCCCCCCTGAAGCAGCTCCAAGGGTTCTGGGCTCTTCTTTTGTTTTGTCTTCAAGTTATCTTGCAGCTGTGTCTTTAAACCACCATGACCTTCAGAAAGCTTAAGAATATGTGAGAAAATTACTTTAGTAACTTCTAACACCACTTAATATGTGAGCAAGAAAGCCTATAATTCTAAAACTCTAATGATCTACAAAATACACACCAAACCTTTAGGCATCAGAACAATACAATGGTGATGAAAAAATAGCAAAACTCATCCTGGGACATTTGAATAGATGTGTCATATGCAAGGCAGCGTTAGTAATTGTTTTTCATAACCCATCTTTCAGAAGTCTTAGTTTACTGTAGTTTAATACAATAGTAAAAAAAGGGTACTTTTAAAAAATATGTTTAAAATATGGAGAACAATTGAAAAAGGGAGAGACAATATTTGCTCTAAAGAATAAAGGCTGATGGCAGGTGTGGAGGGGATATTACAACAACCTTCCAATATGTAGAAAGTTCTCATAGCAGGGATACCACTGACTGTGCTTCATGATGCTGGGGGCAGGACAAAACCTTGCTGACTTTAATTGCAGCTGGAAAGGTTTAGGACAAAACAGGAAAATCTTTTAACTCTAAGGATAGCTACAGACCAAAATAGGTCACCAAAATCTGAGGTACAGTCTCCACTATTCAGCTTTCTAAGAAGATGTTAAAAAATACTCATCAGAGATTCACCGTTCCTTGGAGGAAGAGGAAGCACTATCATCTCCTGGATTTTCATTCTAGCTACTTTTGTTACAGTCTCAAAGGAACCGAAGGTCATAACTTAAACTAGCTTTTTTATTTTAATACTAAATATTTTCATGCCAGTTTCTGACAGTGACTTGCCTTTCAGAAATTCATGCCCTCACGGTCTGCTCTTTTTGAGCAGTAACATCTGCAGAGAGGTTAGATCTGTTGCTGACTTTGATCCATTCTTGCAAGGCAACTTAATGAATCTCTTGATGCCTGCAGGTCTTTGATTCCAAATATTTATCTTCTCTTGGATTTATTTCTGACCACTTGAATTCTACATTTCCTCATACAGCCCCTCTGACATATTCATCAGCTACAGAATTCAGATGCCACTATTCTTGATGCTTCCTCCTTGCATCACATGGGCTGCTTTTAACTCACAGTAGGCTTATTTATTACTCAATAACTATCTAATGCAATATGTTTGTTCTTTTAACCATTCTACTGTGGTGTGCTTAAATATTTATCGGATTCATTTTAAGGATTTTTTTTTTCTTAAATACTTTGCCTTCACGGTTTTATGCCTTTGGACACCTATTCTGCAGTTAAGATCACTACACTAATTTTCAATATCTTGCAGCTACTGTGACAGAGAGAGTCATCTGTAATTACTTCTTAAATCAGATCTCATTTGTTACTTAGGACTAAATCTCTTGCGCACCAGAAAAGCCACCTACTTCTTGAAGCAGTCATTTGTGGTAGCAAGAATTTGCTACTCTAAGCTATATCCTTAGTGGTATTCAAGCCACTGATTCTGGGTACTTGAAACAATCTATTACTACAAGTTTACTTCTATGTGGACCCTTCTTTGTGCACTTCTTTTGCAACAGTTACTTTTCTACAAGAAAATGCATTGAGACTTGGAGGTTGATAAAAATTAAGTCTATGGCTCATGTTCTCAGTTCTCACTCCTCAGAAGCTTCATGGAAGTAAAACTGTATGGTATTGAAGAATCAAGATTAGAAAATATATTTGAAACTATGGAATCTGCTTGTTTTGTCAGTTTTCTATTAGAGTTCAGGGAGGAAAAAAGTCTACCTCCCATTCTACTCTATGTCTGCTCTATCTGTAGAATTTAATTGACGGGTATATTCATTGATTTTCTAAAACAAGAACCAGAGCTGTTGTTGACACATCCCTCATGAAGCTTTTTATACATTTATTAATACAAGACTTGTGCAGAACTGGGTCACTGGTACCATGTACAAAATTTGGATCACAAATTGCAAATTACACAGAGCATAGGATATTCTGTTTACTACTATGTGTAATACAGGCATGTTAACTAGTATTCTAGTTGAACTCCATCCCACATTCCCATCTTCTGGTACTTCTGGTACTTTGTTAATTTCTGGTTTCACAGGGAATAGGTGAGAGAGATCATGAGTCCAGGAGCTGGGCTCAATGAACCTGATGGGTCCCTGCTAACTCAGTGTATTCTCTGACTCCATGATTCTGAATTTGACCTATTTAATTTTAACAACTTAAAAAACACTCATATAAAACACCCTGGACCTATCACCACACTTGCAATCAGAGCCTCTCCATTTTTGGAAGATGAAATGAACAAAAAGCACATATCTGGGCAGGGCAGCAGTGCTTTCAGAGGCAGTGAAGATGCATGCAGACTTCCTGAGCCAGAAGTATTGTTTCCTGCACACAATGGGCCACATAAAACAAGACTGCAAAGCTGGTTCCATCAAAAACACCTTTCTGTGTAGTCAGATATTGTCACTGATGACAAAGACAGGATTGCTTTGAGCATAATGTCTGGCTCTGTGAGAAGAGTTCTGCAAATGCAGGTGGGGCAGCTCAGCAGCAAAAAGAGATTTCTAGAACAGGAAGTACAATATTAATGGTGATACCTTCAGCCCTTATTTGGTGAGATGACTAGTGTAAGCATGTTGTTGAACAAGTAAAAGAGAATAACTAGTCATGCAGACATCCAAAGCGTAATTCCCCTATTTCAGTACTCTGGCAGCATGTTGGGACTAGAAAATCAGCAGCAATCAAGCTTATTTAGGAAATAAAAACAAGCATTTTGCTAGAAAGTAGTAGTAGACTTCTTTTGGATACTTCCTCAGCTGCATCAGGGACAATGAAGATGAAAAGCATACTCTCTGCTGTCCTGGTTTCAGCTGGGATAGTTAATTTTCTTTCTAGTAGCTGGTACAGTGCTGTGGGTTTTACATTTAGTATGAGAATAATGTTGATAACACATGGATGCTTTAGTTGCTGGTGTGCAGTCCATACTCTAAATCAAGGACTTTCCAGTTTCCCAAGCTCTGCTGGAGAGCAGGCACACAAGAAGCCAGGAGCGAGCATAGGCAAGACAGATGGCCCAAATTAGCCAAAGGGATATTCCATACCACAGAATGTCATGCCCAGTATATAAACTGGGGCAAGTTGACAGGAGGGGATGACTGCTGCTTGGAGCTGAGCTCAATATTGGTCAGCAGGTGTTGTGCATTTGTCTTTCCTGGGTGTTATTTCACTCTGTCTTTTTATTGCCAACCTTTTCATTACCAATATATTTTGCTATAATTAATAATAGCAGTATTATGGATATTATTGTTATAGTTTATTTTAACTATTAAACTGTTGTTATCTCAACCCGTGGGTTTTATCTACTTCTGTTTCTCCTCCCATCCCACCAGGGCCAGGGGGCACTGAGCAAGTGGCTGTGTGGTACTTAGTCGATGGCTGGGGTTAAACCATGACATCCATACATTCAGATTTCTATGCTCTAGATCAAATGGAAGGAGTAATTATTTTGCAAGCTATTGCAACTAACCATACAAGACAAGACAGTGTTAAGTGATACAGCAAGGTGCATGATATCTGGGTGTCCCACAATTCTCTCTTGGCCATGCTGACAGAAGCAGACTGATCCCTCAAGTCCCCAGTACAGAGACTGACCGTTCAGCCACTGGGGACTATGCCTGCACCCTGACAGCCAAGGTCATGAGCTCATCCATTGGCAATTTCCACTAAGACCTTTTCAGTTACAGCTTGAGTTACTGTCAAGTGGTGGCTGAATGTGTGTGCGTATCTAGTTCAAAGAAAGATCACTGACTTTCTGTCAGACTTGATTCTACTTGTAGCTTTCCTATATATATATTTTTAACATCTTTAAGAGTAGCTATGTCATAATCCCAAGGAACTACATCTCAAAGTTTTCCCCTCCCTACTTTATCTAGCATTGATGATGGTAGTTTATGTCACAATGGGGGCTCTTTGGCTTAGGAGAAAGGAGAAGGCAAGATGTCTGCAGAGACTTAGATCTGTCAGAAGTTAGTGACAGGAGGAGAGAAGCCAAAGATACTTCATTATCACTGATAAATAGAGTCAAGAAGCTCCTTGAGTTCATGCAGACTTGGGGCAAGACTTGATTTTAGTTTTCAAACTTGTGATAGAATAGGCATAGAAATGCATACAGAAGCAAATGATCACTCCTTTAAGGTACGGACATCACCTTTATGCTGGATGACATGATTCTGAGTGCTGAAAAAGCACATTTTGAATAAACAGAGTAAGTCCATCAATGAATGTCCTGAAGTCAATGTCCATGCTGTGTCCTTGGATATGCTGAAGTCCTGGATGGCAGCTGTGACCTGTTACTGTGACAGAATAAAATCCAATGTCTTGAGTAATGTCAGGTGGATTTCACTTTCCTATCCTAAGCTAAAAGTTTACTTTTACAGTGTCATCTAATAATCAAAGCTGACGCAGTAGCAGGGTGGGGGAGTGCATGGGCCCTTGCCTAGAGTCACATTATTGCATACATTCTGTTCAGAATAAGTAACTGCTTGATTCAGTGTCTGAGACATGCCTGCTTTTTCATAGTACCTGCCACACAGTTATAAATGAGAAAATCACAGAACATCAGCTGAGTGAGAAACAAGATGCAGTAGAAGGGAAGGGGAGCTTTGTGTTTCAGGCTTGGACAAGTTTGGGCCAGGGCAAGTAGAAATGAAGCATTCATTTTTACCACTGGTCTTCCTGAAGGCAGGATTCTTAATCCAGTCCTGTACTGTCTGAGCTCCCCCAGGCTGCTGCATTTGCAAAGAAAAGACACTACAGAAGGAATTGTGCCTAGAGTTCCCATGGTGTTGTTGATAGATGTTTTCTACACAATCCAAGTAGGTCAATTACCTCTGACTTGGTCCACTAGGGATCATGTGGAACAATACTGAAGGGGCGCGCTTGCCAAGTACGCAATTTCCACTGTGGCTCTGGTCCCAGCTCTGTCTGATCAGTAATGCTATGCCATCACCAAATTCTTCAAAGCTGCTGTTGATGGGAGTTGAGACAGTTTACAACAAAATCACCATGCGTATATTTCTTGGAAGCATTTGAGTCCCATGACAAAGCAGCATCAAGAGCACAAAGAAAGCATGAAAGAATTGGCAAAAAAGCCTTTGGTCTGGCAAAGAAGCTTCATTCAGAAATATGGTTATCTGGTACTTGATCTTACAAATCCTGCCAGATAAAAATTACTCCTTCATGTGTTTATTTAAATATTCTCACCACCACCTCCAACTTCAGTCAAACAGTGTGGTCTTACACAAGTTCAGAACTTTGTGACTAAGGGCTGCAGCATTTTCAATCTAGTACAAGGTACCCTACAACTGGACTTACAGTTTTGTGAAGCCACCATCTCATCACTGTCTCTGCTGTTTGCAGCTGCTGGCCTCTTGTCTCTCTCTGTCCAAATGGAACCTATGTAAGGGCTGTCAGACACTACAGAGGGTAACCAATGAAACTGGAGCATGCAGACAGCTGTCTCTCCCTTCTCCGTCACACTCCCTCTTTTTTTTTTCCCCTTTGTAAAGATATTTGTGTGTTGCTCTTTCAGCCTTATAAGCCTCATTGTGCTCTAGAGAGCCATGCTTAAATAGGTCCAAAAATATCAGGCAGTGTGTTAGGTGAAAAATCAATGAATGCTAAGGACAGCTTAGAGAGCAAGCCAGAAGTGATGGAGAAGATACAAGATAATCAGGTGGGGGATTTGGGTGAGAGAATATTTTTGAGGTGGAGAAAAAAGTGGGTATTAGAATCAGGAAAGAAAGCAACACAAAGCAACAGGAAAAGCAATTACACTCCCACAGGAAAAAGCTGGGAGAAAATAAAGAAAATGAGAAAACTAGGAAAGGAGAAACAAAATGTTGAGCAGATAAACAAGAGACAGAAAATGCACATATGGATACAGAGAAAGGATAATGAAAATATCAAAACCTGGGAGCTAAGCTGTTTTATTTAAACAAAATACATACACACTGTGAGAGATGCCAAGCAGTAGAGACTCAGCACTAAGTGGATCTTCTTAGTTTGGGCTGTTGTGCAAACCAGCCACCCTCATGTGATACTACATCTGAGCTACATCTTGCCAGGAACCTCCTCTTTTAGTGGGTCTCTGGTCACCCACACATTTCCATGCTGTCCTCTCTCCTTGGGTGACAACACACTTTTAAAGCTCTGAGCCTGAAAGAAAGCAGTGATAAAAACTTTATGCTTAATTTTTTCCTATTTCTGGTATTTTTCTTTCATACAGTCCCATAGCAGTTGGGACTCCTGTGCCAACATACATACATCCTCAGATCTGATCCCATTTCCATGTAACTCAACAGGTGACTACTGTTGACTTCTATCAAAGCCCACAGAGAACAACCAGTATCAAGGTGCAGAGGGAAAGTACTGATTCATGTGGGAGCAGTGCTGAAAGAAGCAGACTCAGAAAGCTTAAGCCAGCAGAAAGAATTTGAACAAGAGTGACATTTGGGAAAGAGTAGGTGGTATACAAGTAACTGTGGATGGTAAAAATAAAAAATTAAAATCATGATGCCCCTACTGAAACCACCTACACCACCACCATCTTTTATCTGTCACTTCAATCACTTGCTGAGTTGAGACAGTTTTTACCCTTTACACCCTAAAGCCAAATCTGCAAAAGCACTGTACCTACAGCCTCAGATGGAATTCCAGTGAAAGTTAAAAAGCTTCCATAGGACTTAAAATATCTGTCTCTCAATAAAAAAAGAGTGACCTTGATAGTACATTTGCCCATTCTTCACACAGCCTCTCATTTAGGAGGTGCTCCATACTTTGTCTTCCAGAGCCCTGAGCGCACAGGCAGGCTGTGATGCCCTGAACACTCTCACCCAGCACACCCACCAGAGCTCTGGTGGAGCTCAGCCCTGGCCCCAGACCTGGTTGTGAGAAGGTGGCCCCATCTCCTACACACCTAATGGCCAGTGGACCATCTGCAGGTCCTGCCACTACCTCAGCACTGCTTGGATGTGGGGGATGGCACCTGGATCATGAGGGCACTGCTCTGCCTTGGCAGCCAACTCTCTACTGGAGCAGCCCTGCTGTTCCTGCTCCCTGGCACTGCCTAGGAAGAACTGAGATTCAGCTGAGCTGTAAAGTGTGAGATACTACCACTTCCTTAAGTGAATGCAATTTATTCAGCATTTGCAGGGTCATTTTCTACTTGTGACCTGTGTGTTCTGGCTGTATTATGTCTGGAAACAGCCTGTCCCATACTTATTTCTGAGAATTTTCTTACTCTACAATGGTACTTCTGTATGTCCTCCCTTCCAGAAGGTTTGCTGGAGGCCTGGAATGGAGATTGAAGGTGGCCTTGACCCTTTGAAGAATTGTTGAACAGCTGGTAAAGCAATGCTTTGGTTCTTTTGTCACTGACATCACAGAACCATAGAACGGTCTGGATTGGGAGGGACCTTAAAGATCTGGTTCCAATCCATCTGCCATAGGCACACTTTCCACTAGATCAGGCTGCTCAGGACTCCATCCAGCCTGGCCTTGAACACTTCTAGGGATGGGGCATCCACCACTTCTCTCAGCAACCAGTCCCAGTGCCTCACAGTAAGTATTTTCTTCCTGATATCTAAACCTACCCTTTTTCAGTTTGAAGCCATTCACCCTTGTCCTGTCACTACATGCGCTTGTAAAAATTCTCTCCACCTCTTTTGTAGGTCCCCTTCAGGTACTGGAAGGCTACAAATAGGTCAAACCTTAAACTGTCTCTTTTCCTGGCTGAACAAACCCAATTCTCTCAGCCTTCCTTTGTAGGAGAGGTGCTCCATTCCCCTAATCATCTTGGAGACAGGTGATCTTGCAGTTAATACACGGCCTGTGTTCACCTGACAAAGAATTTGGGTACATAGTATTTAAAGTTTAAACTGACAGAGCCGCACATGTGCACCATTTCAACCAGTTTTCTTCCAAATCGGAGTAGGGTTCACAGGCTTTGCCATGGGCAGATGGTTATTGCTGATCCACCACTTCTTGCACCACAGCACAGCCGCGACCAGCTTGGGCTCGCCCAGCCATGGCTCCAAACGCGCCAGGCACAGCGGGGCCGGATCCACGGGGAACGGCTGCACAAGCATCGGAGACCGACAGCACAATCGCGATTCATCTGGTTTTAATCCACGGACCACCACAAGATGCTGGGGGCTGAGTTCCGCTCTGTGGATCGGCAGGGAGACGAGCGGTCACCCGGCCTGGCCCGGCCCCGCTCCCTCGGCCCTGCCCGGCCCCGCTCCCTCGGCCCGGCCCCGCTGCTTCAGCCCGGCTCGGCCCGGCCCCGCTCCCTCCCTCGGCCCGGCCCCGCTGCCTGAGCCC
>VXBX01001191.1:353391-386577 GCA_013400415.1 Scytalopus superciliaris | reverse complement strand
TTTTTTTTTTTTTTTTTTTTTTTTTTTTTTTCTGCTTCCTGTACAAACCTTAATGCTCACTTCTGGTGGCTCAAACTCATGCTCTTCTGAATTAGGTATGTTTTCTCTCTTTATGGACAGGATTCTCAGCCTTCACCTCTCGCTTTGTTAGCTGCCACTTGCAGCAAAATAGGAACTCCTGGTGAGAATCAAGGAACTGGACAGCAGCAGATTATTATAGACCCAAATCAAGGTTTGGTGCAGCTTCAGAATCAGCCACAGCAGTTGGAATTGGTAACAACTCAGCTTGCTGGAAATGCTTGGCAGCTCGTTGCTGCTGCTCCTTCTGCTTCAAAAGAAAATAATGTTACTCAGCAAGGATCTTCTGTTGCCTCAAGTGCAGCGAGTCCCTCCAGCAGTAACAATGGAAGTGCATCTCCTTCAAAAACCAAATCAGGCAATTCTTCCACAACAAGCCCTGGACAATTCCAAGTCATTCAAGTACAAAATCCAAGTGGTAGTGTCCAATACCAAGTAATCCCACAGATTCAGGCAACAGAAGGTCAAATCAATCCATCTAACGCTAGTGGTCTGCAAGACATACAGGGTCAAATTCAGCTTATTCCTGCAGGGAATAATCAAGCTATCCTCACAACTGCAAACAGGACAGCTTCGGGGAATGTTATTGCTCAAAACCTAGCAAATCAGACCGTTCCAGTCCAAATTAGGCCTGGTGTTTCCATACCACTGCAACTGCAGACTATTCCTGGTACTCAGGCACAAGTTGTGACGACCTTACCTATAAACATTGGTGGGGTAACCCTGGCGTTGCCTGTGATTAACAATGTTGCTACTGGAGGAAGTTCAGGGCAAAGTAGCCAGTCTACTGAGAGTGGAGTTTCCAATGGAAATCAGCTAGCATCTACACCTGTCACTTCTGCCTCTGGTACTACCATGCCAGAATCTCCTTCCTCATCTTCCACGGCTACGACCACTGCCTCAACATCTCTGACTAGCAGTGACACACTGGTAAGCTCTGCAGAAACAGGCCAATACACAAGCACAACAGGCAGCAGTTCAGAGCAGGCGACTGAAGAACCTCAAACAACTGCTACAGACTCTGAAGCCCAGAGCTCCAGTCAGCTTCAGTCAAATGGACTCCAGAGTGTGCAGGATCAGTCAGGTTCCCTTCAGCAGGTCCAAATCGTAGGTCAGCCTATTCTGCAACAGATACAGATCCAGCAGCCTCAACAGCAGATTATTCAGGCCATTCCTCCACAGTCATTTCAGCTCCAGTCAGGGCAGACTATACAGACCATCCAGCAGCAGTCTTTGCAGAATGTTCAGCTGCAGGCAGTGAGCCCAACTCAGGTGCTCATCAGGGCTCCAACTTTAACACCATCAGGACAGATCAGCTGGCAAACTGTGCAGGTTCAGAATCTGCAAAGCCTTTCAAATCTTCAAGTTCAAAATGCTGGGTTACCCCAACAACTAACCATTACCCCCGTGTCTTCAAGTGGTGGCACAACCATTGCCCAGATTGCTCCAGTGGCTGTTGCTGGTACCCCCATCACTCTGAACGCTGCGCAGCTTGCTTCAGTACCTAATCTTCAAACAGTAAGTGTTGCCAACCTGAGTGCTGCAGGTGTTCAAGTTCAAGGAGTTCCTGTTACCATTACCAGCGTTGCAGGTGAGTGGTCTGACAAAATGTTGGGTTTGTTTTGGCTTGTTGTTTCTGGTTTTTTTTTTTGTTTTGTTTGTGATTGTGTTTTTGTGGGGGTTTTTTACTATTGCAGGAATACCAGATGGTTTAAAAGTAACACTTTTTTTCAGGATTTTCTGTAATAAACATTAAACCCTTAACTGTGAAGAAATATCTTACACTTATCACAAAAATTCAGATTTTAAAATAGCTGAAATTTTTGCTAAACATTGAGTTAATATTACCAGTTGCATCAATTGTAATGAAACTGTATTTAGTAGCCGGTACTTAAATGATTCTGTCCTCCATCTTACTACAGACTTGTAGGCTTCAGAGGCAAACATGAAACTTTACTGCTAGAACTTTGATACGTTTGAAAAACAACAAAAACCAGCTTTTTCCAACCAGGCAGTGTTCCTAATCTCTGTATAAAAGATGTAGAATGAGAAAAGTGACAATATGCGAACTGGGATACCTTGTATCCTGGCATGCATTTGTATGGTGCATTCTGCACCAGCTCATAAATTGTTCCCTTAAAAGTTTGAATTCTGGAAAGAGATTGAGTGGAATAAGGTGTGCTCATGCACAGCATAGTTTCTGTGACTTGTCTTTAAATAAAAATAAAAACAACTGGTAAATTGTATCTTAGTACTTGCTGATGAACTTTTGATTTGTATTATGAAATGCCTGTTTGGTTATGCTGATCTAATAATTGGGGAAAGGAGCATTAAAAGGCTCTAGACTGGATAACTGAGCTTAGTTCTATGGTAAATTCCATGTAAGGTATCTGCAGTATCCCAGAAGTGCAATTCTATATGTAAAATTTGCCAGCTTTTAATGTTTCAGATAAAACTTGATAATTTCTTACATAAGCTTGGGTTTGTCATACAATTAAAGTCTGCTGTTTTAGTAGTTACAGTAAACTCTTGTCTTAACAACCTGACTATAGGCATAATTTTTTACTATAAAACTGTAAGAAAAAAAACTTATGTTTAACTACTGTCCAATCTGCATAAGCAAACGTTAGTATCATATTGACTTTTAAACTGTTTGGGTTTTTATAATCATGTGTTAAGATGAGAAATGTTTAACTGGGCAAAGAATTGTGCTCTTTAATGGAAATATTTTTGAGGACACTAGACGTGGTTTGATAATAAGAAATTTGCCATTGGAAGAATTTCATCTGCTATGGTACTTTTTGGCATTTGATGACATGTTGAAATACTAAGAGCTGAGTTAAATGCACTAAACCTGGCTTGTTTAAGGAGTATCACAGAAATGTTAATCTGGGTAAGCAGAACTAAAATCTTGACCTGGCGTTTAGTTATGGTTCAAAGAGAAGTTTTGGGTTGCAGGAGCCGACCAGCTGCTACATCTTGCAGTCCTGTTTGCCTTGGAACATTTTTTTTTTCTTGATGGGATGGTGCTGGTTGACCATTGTTATGAGACAGGAATCTCTGGTTTGATAGTGGAGTCTTCATAGGAAACCTGCTTTGGGAACAACCTAGATTTGGGGGTACAGGAAGAACCTTTCTGCATGCAGTTTTTTTCTCTGCGTGCTTACTAGTGCTATACAAGTGTTTAGTACACAGTAGGAAGTATTAGAGCAAGAGATTCTGAGTCTCATCCCTTTCAGTTATATTGACCTTACCTCTGCTCACATATGATGTCTTTTGGAAAACAAAGAGGTTGAGACTTGTAATTGAGGATGAAAGAAGGGGAATGAGTCACAAGTATGGTCCTGGACAAGCCAAGCCCTAGTCATACAGTGTTTGTATGTTAACTAGACTTAAGCTTTGTGACCATTGAATTCCTTTCCACTGTGCACACTTCCTTTCTCCCTGCTCCAGGTAGGCCTTATGACTGTTTCTGTAGCACTTCTAATTTTATACTGACAGCAGTGAATCATAGAATCATGGAGTAGTTTGGATTGAAAGGGACCTTTAAAGGTCATCTAGTTCAATCCCTCTGCAGTGATCAGGGACATCTTCAACTAGATCAGGTTGCTCAGAGCCCCATCCAACCTGACCTTGAAAGTTTCCACAAATCGGACATCAACCACCTCTCTGGAAAACCTGTTCTAGTATTTTGCCACTCATGTTGTGGAAAACTCTCTTCCTTATGTCTAATCTAAACCTACCCTCTTTCAGTTTAAGGGCATTTCCCCTTGTCCTATCACTACATGCCCTTGTAGAAAGTTCCTCTCCGACTCTCCTGTAGTCCCTTTAGGTACTGGGGGATGCTATAAGGTCTCCCTGGAGCCTTTTTTTCTCTAAACTGAAACCCACTCCTGTCAGCCTTTCCTCATAGGAGAGGTGCTCCACCTTTATAATCATCTTCTGAACTTTTCTCCTTTCCTTAGTCAATAAGGTACTATTGCTCCCCCAAGACATGAAGTTTTGGAGAAAGAACAAGCTTTGTGAATATAAGAGATTAGTTACAATTTCCTTCTCTTATTTCTGCTTCTGTCTTGTGAAACTGCCTGATGCTACACTCTGGAAATGGGAGACATGGTACCATAAAAAGGAAAGTGAAGCCCATAATGTGCAGTCCTTAATGCTATATTAAGATTTTAAGGAAACAATGGTTATGAAATAGAAAATTACAAACATGCTAAGATCTAAACTTTGCTTGTCACTTAAAAAGAGTAAGCTGACTTGATCAGGACTATTAACTGCCTCAGATTTACTGGTTTTTATTTGAAACGGGGTTTTTTATTATCCTTACAGCAAACCTTTTGAAAAAATAAACAGCTTTTACCTCAGTATCTGCAGGTATTTCCATTCTTTTCTGCAGTACCTGAGCTTGCTTGCCAGTGTGAACTGTCTTGAAAATAACTTGAACTCTACAGGAGGGGATCATTCACCACAAATGAGCAGTGGAAGTAGGTGTTAGAAATGAGCCATATGGAGGATGTCCAGAAAATGTTAGGGAGAAGACATGCACTGATTGAAGTGCTCTGACTTTGTTAGAAGAAAAAAGCTACTTTGTCCTTCAATCAAACCCCTTTGGTCAAAACAGTTGAGTTTCTAGGAAAAAAGCTTTAAAAATCACAATAAATAATTGTTCTTGTATTTGTATCATGTTTCTGTTCCGTGAGTAGTGGTTTTCCTAGTTATTTCAGTGAGTGAGGGAATTTAGGTACTTTTTTGTTGTTGTGGTTGGTTTGTTTTTTTTTTTTGTTTTGTCAAAGGGATTCAAAATTCCAAAAGAGAAAAATTTCACATTGGGAGGAAAAAATATTAAAATCATCTAGTAAATATTATATTTTGGTCTGCTTTTTATAACCTTTGTTACTCAAAATCTACTATAAACCCAGAAAGATATGTGTATATTTGGGGATTTTTTATTGTGTTTTTCAGTTAAAAGGTCAAACCCTGATCTTGGTAAGTATCATGCTTTGGGTTCTATGTTGCATGTGGTCAAAAAGCAAGACAAAGCAGAGAAGTTCTCACATCCTTTCATTTTCTGGCGTGGGGGAGAACTCCTTCAATATCAGTGAAAGAAAATTACTTTTTTTACTGTGAGAATGACTGACCACTGACACAGGTTGCCCAGAGAAGTTGTGAACTCTTCATCTTTGGAGATATTCAAAAGCTGCCTGGACACGGTCTGGACAGCTTTCGGTAGGTGGCCCAGCTTGAGCAGGGTGGTGGGACCAGATGCTTTCCAGAGGTCCCTTACAGTCTACACCATTCTGTGATTCTGTGAAATTTTGTTAAGATGTACAAAGTGTCAGTCAAAGGAGTAATTGAATGTACAGAAGAAAGCTGGATGAGAAGATAAAAACTGAGTTTCCAAGCCTTAACACTAGATAGTTAAACAATTATTTAATTAAGATCTAATCAAATAACAGACTACACAAAAGCAACTGTGTTTACTTGAACATGCAGGAATCTAGAAATACCTGCCTTCCTGTGAGACCAGTATAGTTGTGGCCTTTTAGCAAAGCTAGTTCTGTACAAAGTAAACTGCATTTCTTCTGTGCTGTGTGAATTGTTGTTGTTTTGTACATGGTTCCCTGTGGAAGAGGGTGGCCTGGAATATTATAGGTGGTGACCTCCTGAATTAGCCCCTATGAGCTTGAGGACAAGCAGGTACTGCACAGTACCCTTGCGTTTTTTCAAGGCTTCTTGGCTCCCATCCCCTTCTTAACATAAGGTATATTTTGCCTGCTTAGTTTATTTTCATGCCCTTCCAGGAGTCCAGATGTGTTAATTAACAATGTGAGAAACTTACTTTAGTACTAGATGATCCTAATAAAATACATAGGTCATAAAACAGTTTACTTTTGGTGGGCTAAATGGTTTTGTGTGGTTGCTTTTTTTTCAGTTTTTTTGTCCCTCAGAACAAGTCCCTGTTTCTTGTGAGGAAAAAAAGTAATAGATCAAACTCCTATCTACCTTAATTATACATCTTGAAGTAATTTTGTTACATGGTGATGGAGATATTTGTCCCATACAAAAGTGAATGAGACGCCTTTGTTTTAAAATAGTAAGAAATATTACTTGTGTTTTATGTATACTTGTTCCAAGATTTTTTACTTGCTTTAGGCAAAAGTCACCAGATTTCATCATCTTGCAACACAAGTTCAACTCATTTTCTTTAAGATGAGTGGCCTGAATTATGCAGAATTTGGAGTTCATCCACCATAATAACCTGGAGCAATGACTTCTGTTCAGTGGAACAGTCTGTTGCCTGGCACTACTACAACTGGATAGTTTTAAGTCTTTTGCAGGATGTGCTGTGGACTCCAAAACAGATACTAATGACAATGAAATCCAATGCTGAGTGTTCTTATTTGGAGTACGTTAAAAATGTAACAAGCTTTGCCCTTCGTACTTCATACTTTTGCCTTTCATACTCTGTAGCAATGTGACTTACTAAGGCATTTCCCTCTTTGATGAGATACTTTCATTTCACTGCAATTAGTAGTTATGCAATTTGTCAGTACCTTGAGGTCTCCTGATTTCTTGTGGCTTTTCCCACTTGTCTGCATCCAGCTTCTGCCTGTCTTCAAGGCTTTCTCTTCCCTTTCCATTTTTATTAACTCTTCTAGTGTGACAGTCACTAGTTTTAGGGCTTGCTGTTCAAAGACTGAAGACATTGTTTAGATATAACTACCATTCTGGGTCAAAGTTTGCAGCAGTTTGAAATGTTCTACCAAATTCTTTAAATAGGGATAAAATGTGTAAGATGAAATGTATGTCACTCAGGAATAGTGACTGGAAAAAGGGAAACACACACCTGTTTTTAAAAAGGAGGCTCCTGAGAACTACCAATCAGTCAGCCTCATCTCTGTCTGGTAAGATCATGGAACACACCTCCCGCAAGTTATGTCAAGGCATATGGCTGACACAGGTGATTTAGAGACAGCCAACATGTTGTCCCAAATCTTCATCAAACATGGCTTTGCAAAAGGCAAATCTGGTGGCTGACTAACAGAATGATTGTATTGGTAGGTAAAGGAAAAGCAGCTGATTATCATCTGCTTCATCTACGACGACTTTGACATAGTCACTCACTTGGAGAGATACTTGGGTTTTATGGATGAACTATTTGGTGGATAAGGAAGTGGCTGGATGGCCACATTCAAAGAGTTGCCATCAGTGGTTCAATCTCCAAACGGAGATCAGTAGTCAGTGATGTTCCTCAGGGGACCACTACTGGTAGCCATGTTAATAACATTGTGGGATCAAGTACACCCTCAGCAAGTCTGCAGATTGGCACCAAAATGAGTGGTGCAGTTGATGTGTTTGAGGAAAAGGATGCCATGCAAAGGGACCTTGACGGGCTTGAGAAGTGGGCCAATATGAACCTCATGTACTTCAGCAAGGCCGAATGAAAGGTCCTGCACCTGGAATGGGGCAATCCCCAATATTGATACAGATCAGGTGATGAACTGATGGACTGAGAGCAGCTCTGTGGAGAAAGACTTGGACATATTGGCAGATGAAGATTTGGATATGTGCTGGCAATGTACCTTGCAGCCCAGAAAGCCAGTTGTCTCCTGGGCTGCAAAGAAAGAAAAAAGATCAGCAGTTCAAGGCATGTGATTCTCCCCCTCTTCACCACTCCATCTGTAGTACTGTGTCCAGCACTGGGATCCCCAGTAGAAGACAAATGTGGATCTGTTAAAGCAGGTCCAGAGGAGGCCATGAAAATTATAAGAGAACTGTAACACATCCCATATGAAGACAGGATGAGAGAGCTGGGATTGTTCAAACTGGGGAGACCTTACTGCAGCTCTTCAATATACAAAGGGAGCTTGTAAGAAAGGCTTTTTACCAAGGTCTGCCTGTAGTCACAGCACAAAGGGCAGCGGTTTTAAACTGAAAAAAAGTAGCTTTAGATTGGATGTAAAGAAGAAATTTTTTACTATGAGGGTGGTGAGACACTGGAACCAGTTTCCCATAGAGGTTGTGGATACCCCATCCATGGAAGTGTGCAAGGTGAGGTTGGGTGGGCTTTTGAACAACTTAATCTAGTTGAAGATGTCCCTGCCTATGGCATCCGAATTGGAACAGTGATCTTTAAAGTGAACTTAAGGGTCCCTTGTGACCCAAATTATTCTATGATTCTATGAATATAAGAATCAAAGGTATTTGTGACCCTGCCTGCTGCTGACTGCAGGTGATGCATATAAGAACAGTGCTCAAATTCTCTTCCCACCATTCAGTGATCTGCAGCTCAGGAATTCCTGAGCTAGAAGTGGGATACTTTTTTTGTAGTATGTTTAATAGCCCTTGATGGATTTATTTTTCTCCAAATTTGTCTCTTTTGAGTCTGCCTAATTTTTTTTTTTTGCACATTCAAGACTTCTCTGCAATATAGTGTGTTTTAGCTGCTGCGTAAGACATGTTTTTATTTAATGTCTTCAAGCTCCTGTATTATGGAAACTTAAAATATCTGATTCACCTTCATACTACTCACAGTCCATTATTCTATCACGTATGCTAGGTTTTGAGGGAGGGGAAGGTGTTTAGTCTGAAGTCCTAGAATATTACAGTTAGGTTGTTGAATGGAAGAAAATGCATTTTTGTGATGTGTATTCCATGGGTCTTCTTGCTCGTGTTAAAGTTATAGTGAATATGTGTAGAAACAGAAGTTAGTGAGCGGTGTAACTAAGTAAGGAGGGGATGCCTGTAGGTTTTAAATAGCTGCATTATACACAAGTAAACTGGCAAATACAAATACTAAATGTGGAAATCAAAGGAGCTGAAGGATAGGAGTTGGATTATTTTTTTTAATTTATTTTTTAAATAACATCCAGTGTTTCTCTGGATGTTCACTGGCAAGCAGAATGCAGCAAACACCTTGAAAGAAACAAGCTGCAAGCTACGGAATCTGCACTAAAAAGATAAATACAAAGAACTGAGCTATATCCAAAAAAACCACCCCAAAACAGGAATCTTTCTTAGTTCTTTACTTATAGTGTGTGACTTGGCATTCTGAGAGTGTAGGTGGGAGGAGTATAGAAATGTAGCATATTTTTTTCCAAAGTCATGAAAGGTCACCACTGTTCTCAGGTTGCCTTCAGCTGAGAATTGTTGCAGAACCACAGTGTTCTAAATATTATAGTACTGGCATCTTTTTCAAATGCTTTAGAGTAATTACAGGAGAAGCATTTAGTCATTTAATACCAAAATTGTTTTGATTACGGGATTTTCTTAAACTGGGATTCAAAACAGTGGCAGAAACAGTTTAACAGTAAACTGCTGATGAAAATAAACTTGATTTGGTGATGGTAACATAAAAGTGTCAGTATACTGGTCCTGAACTTTATGCCTAGGGAATTCACAATATACCTGAATATACCTGTTCAGCTAAATTGCCAATGGAGAATAATCTGGTGAAAACACCTCTTTAAAACAAGTCTTTTTTGCCTTACCTCTGAGTAGCAAGGCATAACTTCATCATTAGTTCTAAAATAAAGCGGGAAGAGGAAGCATTTCAAGTACCAACTTTGCCCATAATTGTCAGGTAAAATAGGTTTATAATGAGCTATTTCTATGCTAAAAACTTCAAGAATAAAATCTAAGTTTTAAAATCTTCAGAGATGAATGTTGCTAAAGATGTTTTTCCACTTTAGATTATGTGGTCTTATAAGAATGTTTGATCAACACAGACACAGTCTCTGAGAATACCGGGGTTTGCCATCCCCTCTCTCACTCCCTATTGTCAGAAATCAGAGCATATAGAGTAGGAAATGAATTGACTGAGCTTTCTTGTCGTAAAATGTTGAGCAAATAAAATGAGTAATATGACACATCTACAGCCTGTTGGTATTTTTTTTCCTTTTTTAAAAGTGTGCTTAAATCTGCACTAAGCCAACCTTCTTGTTCTTCCATTACCACCTGGCACAGGGGACAGACAAGAAGCATATTCAAAGTCTAATTTCAGTAGCTTCCTCGTAGTAATTTAAATTATGGGGTACTGAGCTTCATGTGATTTTGGTGCTGGTGCATGAAATAATTCTTACTGGATTAATATATTAAAAACCTTTAATGACAATGGTGATTATTGAAAAATCCACCTATATACAGAATGGCATGTTATGTTCTAAGGGGAATATTAATTTCAAGTATAAACAGTGTTATTATTGGGGGTTGCCCTGTGCAGAGCCAGGAACTGGACTCAATGCTTGTGGGTCCTTTTTAACTCGGGATATTCAATGCTTATTGAAAAACAACTATGTATGATTTTTAAGAATAATTTAGTTAATAAATGTTGCTTGAAATATATCCTACAGCATAGGATGAATAACAAAATGTGATTTTTATAATTAGTGTTTTGCCCTTGTCTTGACACTTTCACCAAAACAGCAGCTCTGGACATCTGCAGTCTTGTGAGAAATGTAGCACACACTTAGGTTAGTTTGGGGTATGGTTATGTAGTTATATGGATTTCTATATGCATCCATTCTTAAGACTGGAGTTTCCACTGATGTTTAATACTACTGAGAGTTCATAACAGTCGTATACCTTGATCAGCTGGTCATCAGCAAAAAATTTTACCCCAACATGCATATTTAACCTTAATAGATTGGTAGTGTAGTATTAGGTTGTTGTAAAGAGAAAATTATCAATTAATATCCTCCTGCCAAAAAAACCCTTGGAATACATGTTAGGTTCAAGTCTGACTTTCCTTAATTATAGTTTCAAGTGATGATGTGACCACTTTTCCCTTGTGAAAAATACAGATGTATAAGAAATACAGGCCTTGATTGTCATGTTTCTTTGCTCATCAGGAAGTAACTGACAAAATCATGAAGCTGTTAAGTTTGTTCTGAACCAGGAAAGAAGGCTAGGTACACACTTTTATAGGGTTAACAGTGTTACAGAAGGTGTCAGAACTTCAAAGGGTTTGGATCTTAGAGATTCACATGGCCCTGCTTTTGTGATTCCATAGTACATAGTTTTGTTGATCCTTGTCTGATGAAGACTGTAACAAAATTTCAGTTTTTACATCTTTAAAAAATTTAATTAAATAAATTAGTCTTAATATTGGTTAGCCTATATACCCATAGGCTATTAATAAAGCCAGGACTTGTGTCTTATACTTAGTCTTATTGTATAAGATCTTTGAAAATGTTTTATGAATCTTGTTTTATTCCTGATAATAATTTTTAATCATCTTGCCATTATTTTTTTTTTCTTAATGAATTATCAACTGCTATACAATTTAAGCCAGCCTTAAAGTCAGCAGTCTTCCTTTCTGTTGAAAGGATTTTCTGTTTTCCATGTATGTATGGAAACTAATCTGTTAACTGATCTCTCCTGTGCATAGAGGCATATTTACTCTTATCTAGATCAACATAGTATTTCATATAGTCAAAACGTTTATTTCAAGGACATTCATGAACCTTCTAGTCAAGTGTAAAATATGTAAGCTAGCTACACTATAATCAAAAATCCTGTAAAACCCAACCAAAAAAACCCCCATCCCTACCCCCCAAATTCCAAACAGAGTACTGGAAACATATTTTGGGTTTTTTTTCACGTCAGCATACTTCTGTCCTTTCAAGATTCATCTATTACTATTTCATAGTAATACTCAGAAAATGGAGATTCCAAAAAAGACACTTTCTGAGACAGTATTTATGTTCCTCTATGGCAGAAATGTGTAAGATTTGGGGGTTTTTTGTTTTTTGTTTTTTGGTTGTTTTTTTTTTTTGTTGTTGTTGTTTGTTTGTTTTGGGGTTTTTTTAGAGGAGGGAGATTGTTCTGTTGCATTTTGTTTCAGTTCATCAGGTACTGAGCTCCTCTAGTCAGACTGTGGAGACTGACAGTCTACGAGTTTCTTTCTAGTCCTGTCCCTGTTTAACAGTTAGGGGGACGAGTTGAAGGAATGAAATGGGCCACATGCTGTTATGGTTATAAGCTGTAGGATAATCAGAGAGTTGGGGTAGAGGGAGATAGTCCATAAAAGTAAACCTGAAAACTTTGATTTGTTTGATCTGCCACTACTTCCCATGCAATGTGTCTGACACTTTGCAGCACAGTTGGTGCTTGAGTTTTCAGTCATCTATGACTGTAAGGTTCAGTAGAAAAGGAACTACTTGTGTTCATCTGCAGAGGAGTGTTCTTGAGCACTCATCCTAAATACACTTTCTTTTTGACTATTTATTCAATGATGATAAAAATCAAGGGGTTTTGGGAAGGGTCTCTTGCCTTTAGTATAACAAGTTATTTTTCTGATTCCATCTTCTTCTTTAGAATACCTAATAAATTGGCCATATTTTCTTTCCATTTGAAATCACAGTATTCAGAACAACCAGATATATTGCCTTGCTTTAACTGAAACCACAACTTGGTTATTCAAGACTAAATTTTGTGAAACTGTAGCTCTGTGGTTGATTTTTATGTTCATTTTTATAGGACTTTGTGTTGTATTTGTCGTAGCCCTTTCCTGTGTTTAAGAAAGTAATAAAAAAGAAACTTCCTTTTAGTTTAATGAAAGATACTACCAGAAAACTTTTTTTCTGGCTCAAAGTACAATAGTGACCTCAGGTTGTCCTAAAGCACTTTGATATATTACATATTTCAGAAGTCATTAAAGTAACTTTGTGAAACTTTTTGGACATTGGTTTGGTTTTGTGTTACCAGTAAGGTTCTTGCACTAAAGGAAACAGACTTAATTTTTTAAAAGCTGCTTAAACCCCTCAAACTTTTAATTGCCTTAAATTTCATGATTTTAAGTGGTATTTTTAGCAGAAATTAATTATGATGCTGTTCAGTAATTTCTTAACACACTGAGACATAGGAAGCTTTTGAAGAAAAGGATAACAGGTTCTTACAAATCTTGTCAAAGTTGGCCATGGACAAAAGATAGAAACTTGTTGCAGTGCCCCTGCAGGAAGTAGAAAAGATGTCTAGTTGACACTGCAGTTTGCACTGGAAACCTTGGGCCTGCTGTGATTTGCAACGACCTAAACTTCGTGTACTAGTTGGGTGAATCCAGTTCCCCTCTCTATTCCAAACTGATCTTTTCTGCAGAATGTGTGGGTCCCTTGCATCAATGCTTGCAGAGTTTGTTTTGGGGACTTCTTCTTTTGTCACATATTGTTTCTTCATAAATCTTAATAAACCACTGTTCTAGAAGAGAGAGCCGAGTTGTCTTCATACCATATCATCTTCTGTGTAAATCTAGAAACTCGCTGTCTTCACATATATTTAATTTTGAAATATGATTTGCACATCTTTCTTCAGCATGAAACTTCTTTCCCTGTAGATTTTTTCTTTTTTGAAAACAAAAAAATCTCTTACCTATAAACTATTGCCACAGACTTTTTAAAAGTGTTAAAATCTTGGTTATATCTTAATAAAAGTATTATATTTAATTATATAGACATAAATTATAAATATATTTATTATAAATATATAACATACATAGATATTATGTTATTATTAATTATCTGTATGTCTTTGTGGAGAAAGAATATTAGAGTAAAGGATGTTTTCAGGCTGACTGTACCTGGTGTATGTGGGGCAAGGGGAGATAAGAAACTTCTTTTTCACCCTTGCTTTGCCTCAGTAAGTTGTTAATGGGTGAGTTGCTGCATCAGCTCTGATGCCTGTAGAGCTTTGGAAATCTGCAGACCGTCATTAACTTTAGCTGTGCTGCAGTAATAGGCATTGAATTATGAATGTTAACTACAACCTCCTCTTTGCTTTTTAGAGTACACAGAATACACAAATTTTCTTTTTCAGCTGCTGTGGCTCTAGGTACATTTTGCAAAGTGTTTCTCAGATCTTGCAGTAAGGTGTGCCCTACTGAGATAACTGTGTTATTAATACTGTCATCTTTTGGGCTGCTGAATGTTGGCTGCACAATAGCAACAGGAAATCTATCAAATTGTTCTGAGGAACTAAGTATCAGGACCTAGAAGTGTCCTTTTCTTAGTCTTAAATTTCTCATATTTCCAAGATCCATTTTTCTAACACTTGACTCCCGTGATTTCTGTAGATCATTAAAGTTAAGTCCTTTTCTTCCTCTTCTGCCTTGCTTGCCTCAGAGAGTCGTTTTTCATGCTTGCTATTTCAGGTAAACAAGAATAGGAGTGCAGGTGCAGTGTGTAGTAAAAGAAACTTTTATGATGGATCACCAAGCCTAATAACCATGATTGTCAGCAGTCAATCATTTTGTAGGAAAATACTTCCTAGGTACCATGCATTAGCTTTCTTTAATTATCCAGGTGCTGTCATGAGAGTTACTATGTGATTGAGATAGATATGTGTGTATATGTACATATATATATATATATATATGTATCTTTATATATATATTATTTGACTTCATAGTAAATACTTAAAGTTGTTGAATTTTCTTGCATGAATGTGTTACAAACTTCTGTATGGGAAAGTATATGTGAGTTATACCTGCTAAAATGCAGTTTTACTGCAAAAATTGGAAAGCTGAGCAGGTAATGCTGAAGAATAAAGTATGTGTAATCCTTTATCTTGATAATCCTCGATCTTGTGCTAATAATTAATGCATTTACTTAATGGCTTAAATGGAAAAGATTAGTGAATAAAATCATGCAGGTTCTTCTGTTTGAGAAGCTTAAAAAATTTCTAGAATGTTAATTATATTCAGTCATACTCATATATGTAATACTGCAATAAGTGCAATAAAAAGTCTTATTGCACTTGATTTGTAAAGTAAATACCCTATCTGGTTTCCTTGCTGTTTGAGTTTTGTCCTGTGGTCAAATAAATGGTTACTGTCCAAAAGAAAGAAAGCTTGGACCCGAGAGAAAATGAAATGCAGTGGAGTAGTTGGTATCAGTGTTATTTTGTATCAATGTTATTTTGTAATATTTTGTTGTTGCTTTATGCCCTGACAGCATGTACAGTAAAATTCAGTCATACACAAGTTCAGTGATCATTTAGTTAAGCAAAATGTTTCACAATTTCAGGAAATTATTATTAAAGAAATTATGGGAACTTAAGAACTTTATCTTCTAAAAGCAGGTGCAAATGTGCGGCATCTGCTTTAAAAACTCACATAGAATAATACAGATGAACTCAAATGTGACTTTGTTCCCTCATGCAGTGATTTGTTTAGACCTCTTTCTGAAAACTCTGTTGAAACTTGAGAGCTCTTGTTACTGAAAGGTTTGATTATGAATGGTGAAGTATAGTGATATCAGGTCTTGTGGTTTGGAGTGTGTCAGGAAGAAGCAATGTCAAGTGATCTCATGATTGTAGCAAAATTTCTGGAAGGCTTTAAAAGGTATTTTAATGCCCCTAGTAAGAAGTTAAATAGCATATTTTTAATAGGCCTTTTTTCTCCATTTAGAAAGTGTCAGATCATTCTGTTCCTCTATGGATAATATTATCTCAACCACCTGTTTTTAGAATAAGTGGGTTTGTTTGTTGGTTTTTTTCAAATAAAAGTCTAATTTATACCTAGTTCCTGTCAACTGAAAAATCCTCATTTTTGCCCTGAGTTAATCTTAGTAGACTGCTGACAAACTCATGTCAGCAGTTTTTTTCAGTATCTTTCCCTGGTAGGCTTGATTTAAGAATTTAATTATTTCTTTTATCTAAATAAGTACAAATTATGTAAAAGTTAAAGCCATAGTGATCCGTAGGAGAGAGTATGTAGTTTTTAAAAATCAAAATCCCATACAACTCAAGACTATAGCAGGTTCACTTTAAGATTTAGGGTATGTTCTGTCGGTTGATTTTTTTTTTTTAATTTTATTTAGGAGAAAATATTGTTCAAGTAGTCCATAATATATTACTTTTATTCTCAAGATTCTTTGTTCTTGTTCTTTATTTTTAACAGCTTTAAACTGAGAATACATGAATTTCTATCCTATAGACCACTAGCGTGCTAGCTTGTTGGGATGTCTCTGAGGAGTTGAAAAGAAAAATTAAGTCCACGAATTACCTTATTGAACTTCCAGTGTTTTCTGTTAACTATGTAAATTTCTTACAAAGAATATCTACTGTATATGTGTGCTTCCTTCAGTTACTCTTCTACCTAAAAAAAAAAATTAGATTTGCGTATTTGCCTGGTTCTTTAAATAAGGCAATTTATATGATATTTTGAGAGTTTCAGAACCTTCTGTTCTGAATTTAGTAAGTGGAATCCAAGGGAAGGAATTTTAAAATAGCAACTTCATGAGATTAAGTTAAAGAAGAAGAATCAGCGTTCACATTAGAAAATATTATAACTAGTTAATCCCTTCTAAAGAGCAGTCATTTAATTACTGTTTAACTGAAAACATATGGATAATGTAATTTTCTGGCTGAGCAACTTTACTTGGCATTTTCTCTTTTGTATTTTTATTGTCACCTTTATAGTCATTGTGAAGAATTTCTACTCAGATGTATCACTGTATTATGTTTAATAACTCGATTAAGGTTGTAGCTCAGTAGTTTGTATCCTATGCTCCAAGACACACCTGGTCCTCACATGGGGGAAGGAAAGTTCAGAACAGACAGTGTGTGTCAGCAGTGGTACTTGATACTCTGAAGTAGTATTGGAAGACCCTTGTGTGGTTCGTTGTTTCACGACTTGTAGAGCAAAAGTTGGTTTGTATCGAATCAGCACAGTATGCTGGGTTTTCAGAAATACTAAGTAGGCTTCCCTGTACATGTGGATTGTTCAGTTCCAGGAAGAGTTATGTGGTGGACATTAATCACTATTCATGGGGTGAGAAAAGGAATCATTCTCCTCAGGGTTCAAGTGCCTCAATTCACACCTTACTTGAAAAGCCTTGGTTTGGTGGCCCAGGGAAAGGTTGCATTGAAACTTTGATATCAACCCAAGAAAAGAAAGAGAAAGAGAAAGAGAAAATGAAGAGGAAAATAATCCTTTTCCGCTGTGTTCTGACCACAGACTGGTTAGGTTAACGGACTTTTTTGCTGAAATAGGACTTCGTGACAGAGATGGAGTCATCCCTGTAACAGACTCTAACAATAGAGGATAATTATTAATAATGTACTTGAAAGTGTGACTGATAGTGAAAACAGAATAAAAGGCTATAGTAGGTGTGGTCATAATATCTGTTACATCTTTAGTTTTTGTCATGACCATTCACAGACTTATCATTTGTAGTGCTGCTCTGTGAATTAAAGGAGTTCGAATCTTGGGTGTATTTAACAGTGGGCAGATTGTGCTCTGAAAGACTACAGGCTGAGAAAGTTCTTCCTTTTCATTTACCTTTGGCTCACCAAAAAAAGCAACTGGTTTTCAACACAAACAATCACATTATCATATTAAGATAAGCATTAGATATAAGAAAAATGATGGGCCTTTTTTTACTCTGGCTATTTACAGCACACAGTCAGCATTTCAACAGCTTAACAGCCTGACAAGGAGTTGCTGCTGGACTAGCACTTTCTTTGGAACCTCTCGTGTCCTTTTCTGCCAGTGTTAGACAAAAGTACTAGATATTACTGTTTGCATTTATATCATGATGTTCTCTTTACCCTATCATATACTTCCTCAAGGATTCTCATGAGTACTTTTTTTCCTGTTAGATTACGGAAAATAAATTTATTTTCATTCCATTGGACAAGTCCAGTAATTTTGGGAGGTTCTCTTTGTATCTTGTGCTTCAGTCCTAAACTATATGCATGTGCATGGTGGTAGTAGGTTGTGTGTGTTGGATTTCATCTATGGCTGTTAGCGCTAGATAGCCTGTCCAGGCATCTGTTGCTCCTCAGCAATCATGTGAATGAAGTAGTCATTGTCCTGTGCTGAGTTGTAGCTGAACTCAGTAGCTGGGCAGTTTAGACTTCAGAGAAATTATTCTTTGCAGTCACTGTTGATGGTGTCTGTTATGAATGCTTTAGAACTAAGTTGGAGTACCCACTACAATCTCTCTGAACTTACCTCCAAGGGATTTGTGATTTTTAAATTAATGTTTCAATACTTCCAAGTCTTAAAATATTTGTAGTCTGTTCTAAGGAATTCTGGTTGCCCATTACACTCTCTCAATAAGGAGGTATTATTTCCTTTAATTTCCCATTTGAATGAAGGCACTAAATTTTTGAAAATGGCAAACATCTAATTGTATTTTGTCCCATTTCTGTTACTGGCAATACTGGCATTGTATTGTCATATTGCAGCTGGAAGTCATATCTCTGCATCAGATTTAGTTTATCATGTTATTTTCTTAGACTGTGTAGTACTAATTTTTAAAGCAAACATAATATTATTCTGCTGCTCAAGAAACTACTTTTCTTACCTATATCGGAATACTCTATTTGGCTTTAATATCAAAACAGTAATCCTAATTTCCTTTGATCAAGAAAGCCAGTGAGATAAACAGACTTAGGCAACGAAGCCAAATTCTTCATTCATCAAATCAGTGTTATAATTCCATTTGATCACTTCCCCGGGGAGCCTGTTCCAGTAGCCAGCCACCCTCTCAGTGAAGAACCTTTTCTCAGTGTCCAGCCTGAACTTCCCCTGGTGCAGCTTCAAGCCATTCCCTTGTATCCTACCACTAGTCTCCAGAGAGAGGAGATCGGCACCTCCTCCTCCATTGCCCCCCCCTTGAGGAAGGTGTAGACTGTGTGGAGGTCACCCCTCAGAGTCCTCTTCTCCAAGCTGAACAAAGAAAGTTGACCTCAAGTCACTCCTTCTAAGTCTTGACCTCATCTTGGTCACCCGTCTCCAGACACACTCTAATAGTTTGGTGTCCTTTTTATATTAAGATGCCCAAAACAGCACACAGTGCTTGAGGTGGGGCCACATCAGTGCAGTGTAGAGCAGGACAGTCACTTCCTTCTATCGGCTCACTACGCTGTTCTGGATGCACCCCCCAGGTACAACTGACCCTTCCTATAGGAGCTGTTGGCTCATATAGAGCTGGCCCTCAGCCCAAACCCCTGATCTCTTTCCATGGGGATGCTATCCAGCTTCTTGTCCCCCCATTTGTACATAGAGCCAGAATTATTCTCCCAGGTGGAGAATCCTGCAAAACAACAATCCCAAGAAAGCTCTGGTATATTAGCTTGTTCAAGTCTAGCCCTACAGCATTTCCTTTCTTTGTGAAAATTCCCTTGTGGCTCAATGTTGACTCAGAACAGATTGTAAGTGAAAATTCTCTAAGTGCCATAAAGCAACTCTTAAAATTAGCTAATTAGTAGTTTCTTGAAGGCAGGTATGTTTTCAGAGGTTATCAGAGAGACATTCATTGGCAATTGATTATTTTTCTGTAAAATTTTGTTTAATTTACCTCAGCTTTTGAGAAAAAGAAAACACTTGTTAAACTAATTAACATTTCTTAGTCAGTAATTTGCAGTGATTGTGCTGTTCTAATAACCAATTACATTAAACAGGGCTATTTAAGCTGGCAGATAGGTACTCTAGTACTACTTCAGCAAAATGGTTGGATTTAATACAGTGGCTTCCCTTAATATTAGGTGGATTTTTGTTCTATAAAATGCATAAATTTTATTGGTGCATTTCACTTACTGAGATGACTAACAAAAGGTGCAAACACTTTCTGGTTTACAGGTCAACAGCAAGGACAGGATGGAGTAAAAGTACAGCAAGCCACTATAGCTCCTGTTACCGTAGCAGTAGGTGGCATTGCTAATGCAGCAATTGGTGCTGTTAGTCCCGATCAGATAACACAAGTGCAGCTGCAACAAGCTCAACAAGCTTCTGACCAGGAAGTGCAGCCTGGCAAGAGACTGAGAAGAGTTGCCTGCTCATGTCCTAATTGCAGAGAGGGAGAAGGAAGGTAAATGTCAATTTTATTAGTATATATTTTAGGCATCTTATCACGGCTTGCATCATTTGGGCATGAGATTGTTTTATATTGCCTAGATTTTTAATGCTTTCTATTAGAAAGTATGTTTGTGGGTTTTTTTTTTTAGACAGGGGATTATAATTGTGTCTATTAGCATGAAATGTTTTTCCTAATAGCTCATAATAACTACTTACCTGTGTAAATATGATCTTTTTAGAGGCAGCAATGAGCCAGGAAAAAAGAAACAACATATCTGCCATATTGAAGGATGTGGAAAAGTTTATGGCAAGACATCTCATCTTCGAGCGCATCTGCGCTGGCATACTGGTGAAAGACCATTTATATGCAACTGGATTTTTTGTGGCAAGCGATTTACAAGGAGTGATGAGTTACAAAGACATAGAAGAACCCACACAGGTTGGTCAGCCCTCTCTGTATGCATAGTAGAGCAAGTCTGAATCACAGTGGCCATAGTTAACCAGTGGTGTCAGTCACCTGCTCTTAAAAAGTTAACTACTCTTAAATGTAAACAAAGTAACTTCAAAATGAGGAAGTGGTAGATTTCAGTTTTCATCAATGCAAGCTGACTGTGAAATCATCTAAATAAAATGGGATCTGTTTCAACAGTAACTGATCTAAATTTAAGAAACAGACCAGGGTCATTATTTCCTCACTTGGACTAGCTCAATCCTTAAGAAGTTTATTAACCTAGTGCATACATTAGATTTGGTCTTCTTGGGAAGTTTCTTAAAGTTTCAAGTGGGAACTGACAAAGCACATTCTCTTAACAATTCAGATTGGAAAAGTGGCCCTTTTAGAAGCTGAAAATTTTATCAGCCTTCATATTTCTAGCCCCAGAAAGTTGTGTCCCACTCCCTGCCCCTCCTTTCCCAACTTACAGCACTGGATGTCTAAGTGCTAATTACATCTGAACACTGGAAGGACCTTTTAGTATATTGAATTTGTCTCTCTAGATGTAGATTTCATACATACTCATGGAGCACTGGAATTCATGTTTCCAAATTCCCTTGCCATCACTGTAATCTAAATAACAAAAGTATTCTTAAAAAATGCTGCCAAGTTGTTTTTTGAGGGGTTTTACCCTCCTCGCTCTGTTAGGTTTATGGAAGTTTATGAAAATTCTCTGGTGATCCAAAATTCAAACTTCTCACTGGATAATCGCAGCATAGCAAATAATTGTTGAGAAGTTTTTAGTAGTAAACAGTAGATTGCCAAAAGCCTGTGACTGAATAGAACATACCTGGAAATGTGTCAGGTAGAAAATAAAACACTTAAAGACACTTCAAATGTTGACTAGGATAAGGTCAGATTCAAATGATGAAGCAGTGTTCAGTGCTCTCATTCAGTAACATTTTGTCTTTTTTCTTCTTCTAAAAAAGGTGAAAAGAGATTTGAGTGCCCAGAATGTTCTAAAAGGTTTATGCGAAGTGACCATCTCTCGAAACATGTCAAAACTCATCAGAACAAGAAGGGTGGTGGAACAGCCCTTGCTATTGTTACCTCAGGAGAACTGGACTCTTCAGTTACTGAGGTTCTTGGTTCTCCAAGAATTGTCACTGTTGCTGCCATTTCTCAAGATTCAAACCCAGCAACCCCTAATGTTTCAACAAACATGGAAGAATTCTGAAAGGATCATTTATATGGACACCTAGTGCTGCACTTAAGTTTACATACCTTTCAGGATATGGAAGTGGGCTGGTAAAGTGGATTACAGAGCAGGAAATCATTTTTTCAGTCATGACTTCTGTAAGTGTTCCAGGTTGGAGGGTCAGCATGGGAAGTGTACACCGGTGCAACAAGACAAAAATTTCAAAAATACAAACAGCGCAAATTGATGACTGGATAAACAGATGGAGGAATAATATTTCCATACTGTACTTTTTTAGTTATATGTCTGTATATTCTGTAATGATTTTAAGTGAACTTTATCCCCCTATTTTAGCACTGTATGTTAATGTGTTTATAAAATCAGATAGTATCGATGTAAAACAGGGTGGACCTTGACTAGGATTAATACCATTTGATGAAGGTACTTTGTTTTTAACATAAAATGGTAATATTTTCATGAGAGCATCCTTTTCCCATAAGGCACAGCAAAGCTGAATATAGGATGAACAACAGTGGATATATTTTAGGTTTTTGCTCAATCCATACAACACATCAGTTAATTTTGGCCATCTTTTCTCAAGTTTTGGAACTACTCAAATAGCAGCTGGATGATGCATGCTGTGAAGTGGTTCTGAGGTGGATCTCAGATTAATTCTGACCACTACATTATAGTAGTGTGCATAAATGACAATCAGTGTTTTAATTACTCTCTTTGTACAGAGAGCTAAGGTTATGTAGAATTAGTGTATACAGTAGGAAAGATAAAACCATAGAAAGATATTAACATAAGATTTTACAAAAGTAATGTTATCTTTATGTAGGATGAAAAAAATGGTGTCAGTTTTTGGTAACTCATTTCATTATACATGTCCCTGCACATGGCAAGGAGATTGGAACTAGATGATCTCTAAAGTCCCTTCCAACCCAAATCATTCTATGGTTCTATTATTATGTATTTTAAAACATCTGTGGCCCATCTCTAACTCGTAGGTAACTTGAATCTTAAAAACTCAATTTTAGGTATTTCAGTGTTTTAATTTTGTTAGAATTCATGGAAATTAATCAGACAACTGCGTGTTGTAGTTCATTCTCCAGTATCTCCTCTCTGTAAATACTAGTTTATTATGTTGTGGTTAATGTGCTGAGTTCATTGTGCTTTGACTTAATAGCCAAAGAAGAGAATTAATTATCACAATTTAATGGGAAAAAAATAAGTAAACATCTTCTCTCTTTTCCCCTAAATAGTACTGTCTCTAATTTCTCTTCAAGGATAATATATGGGCTGGTAATAAATATCTGTTACTTACAAAGTTATACTGAGCCTTCAATCACAGAAGAAACTGGGAAAAGAGAAATATTGTTATCTTTTTGCAACATGAATTTTGGTTTCAAAGGTTGGGGCACATTTTCAGATGTGACAGTGAATATAGAGGAAATGAAAAAAAACAACAACAAAACCTGCATTTTCTTTGTGAAAACTGCAGTACGTACAAGGAGTAAAGATGGCCAAATATTTCATACTCAAGATTTTTAATTACTTGCCATAGACATAAATGTAACTTTTTACATTTAAAATAACTTGTTAATAAATTCTCATGACCAGTTTTTAAAGAGATTTATACATCAAAATATTTTTGACATAACTAAAGGAAGTACAGTGCAAGAAGGATAAGATTTTTTTTCCCCTGCAAATTATGCAAGGAAGAATGTGTGTGGTAGCTGTTGGTTTGTGGGACATAACAGATACCCTGTGCATTCCCTCAAAAACATATACTTCTCATCTGAACACTATATCAATCTTGTGGTGTTTTCTGTATTTTTGAAGCAAAAGAAATACCAATCATTGTTTACACTGTGTACACTTTAGGCCAGCCCTTTGTAGCAAAATACTAAGCTGAGGGTATTTTATACTTTCAGTTTACATTAAAAGCTTTGAGATTAAAGAAAAGCAATTTTACACTGTGGTTATAAATTTCAAGTTTCTTAAAGCTTTTTTAGACTTGTAACAGAGTCTTTAAATTTTAGTTGGGTTTTGTACATTATTTTGTATATTTTATTTAAAGTACTCTTAACTGATGTATCTGGATTTAAAACATCAGGATCAATTAGGTGTTACATTTAATACAGATGAACATTAGGTAGTATTAACTGTTAATTTTATTATATAGGAAATGAAACGTCAAATATATATTTTATCATTACGCTTCACAATCAGTGCTCTACATTTCTTTATGCAAAGAAGAACTTTCCTAATGTTAATATCGTGTTTCCTAAAAGTTAACAGTTTTTGTAAACTGAAGTTACAAGCATTCTGCACAACCATTTCATATGTAATTTTTTCCATGCATACTTATGTATGCATATAGTAAACAGGTAATTTTTAATCTGCAATGAATCCCTATTATAGATGTATCAAAATCTAAATCTGGTTGGCTTTATAGCACCCCAAGTACATTAACTTGTGTTAGCAGGTGCACATTTTACCGCTGGAATTAGAAACATTTTGACAGTCTGTTCTGCATACCATTCTGAATCCACTTTTCTGTCTTAAAAGGATCGTAAATTTCAATGTCCTTTATTTGACTCAGTGGGATATAGCTGTTGTAAGTAATAGGGCACAGATGTGCAGTAGTATCTTGTTTAATGGCATTTCACTGTTCATTCCCTTTGCCACCGTTAAAAATTTTGCTTTATTGTAATTATAAGTGCGAAGTGTATTTACCATGGTAGAACTCCAGTGTTAGAATAGTTTTTTTCTTACAATATATTTTCTTTGGTTATGTTTGTGTATGTGTTGCCGATTACATTAGCAATTGGTGTTAAGTCATTATTTATCACATTCTTTCACGAGAGCAGTAATAAAAGTGTGTAATCTAGGAGAAAAAGTTAATTTGTCAAAGTTAAGTAAGCATGATGTTTAGGTCCTATTTTTCAATTTTATAACTGTTTTATTGTAACAATATTTGTATTTAAGTCTTCATTTTAATGCCTTGTGGTGTTTTTTTATGCATGTCAATGAATTGTCATCCCGCAAGAATTGATGTGCAGCATAGGGTATTAAATCTACATAATGATTTTGAAACAGAAAAATAGTTGATGGTAAAAATGTAAATGTTTTGCAAAAATTCCTTATAAAAAAGTTTTGTAGTAATATTTCACTTGTAAATTTTTCTAAAAAAAATGGAAAAGGAAAAAAATGAGAGTAATGTTTCCCCATGTCTAGAATTTAGAAATTAATTCTGCCAGCAAAGCCTGTAAGGCATTAATCTGACACTTTTACAATGCTGATTTATATAATTTTTTGGTGGGTTTGGAACTAAAATCATGTACAAGTTGTTGCCTGCAATAACATTTTGCAAGTAACCTATTAAAATTCCCTTGAGTTTAAAAGGTTTCTTCATTTAATTGCTTACAACATAAAGCAGCAATAAATTATGTTTGTGTGATAATCTGTTCATCAAGAAGAACACTAGAAAACAAATGCTTCTCAATGGGGAAAGGTTGGCAGCAGCTTCTGGATTTGTGTAATTAAGACCTGTACTTGCTGGTCAGCGTTTCCCAACTGGCAGACTCCCAGCAGGGAATTAAACCAGCAGATTCTAGCTCAGCACGAATTCTGTGGGGTTTGTTCAGCTCTTGCAAATGGAAGCTGCAGTTATTCCTGAACATACCAAAGGAATAACTAAAGGGAAAAATTCTCTAAGGTAAGGAATATGTATACACACACAAAGATAAATAACAAAAATTAAAAAAAACCCTGAAGATAATTCAGTTTGAAAGAGTTAAATAATAGAAGCGTCTGTGTATTGCACACCAGGAGTGAATGCAACAAATAAATGGAAACCTGAAAGTACTGACTTCAAATTATAGAAAATATTTTGACCTTTTCTTAGTGAATGTCAACGGGGTTCTACATTGTGTTATCCTAAAATAACTTTATGGTACGTTACTAATTACAATGGTACAGTAATTATTTTATCTTTAAATACTAAAAGAATTTTTATGATAAATTTTACCATACTTTTTGCAGTGAACAAATAATAATATTTCACAAAGGAAGAAATAAATACAGAATCACAGAATCATTTAGGTTGGAAAGGATCTTTAAGATTGTTGAGCCCAACTGTAAAGCTAAAAAAGCTAACATTGCAAATCCCACCACTAAACTGTGCTCCTAAGCACCACATTTGCACAGAATAAGACCACTTCCTTGTTCCATCTTCCAAAGCAAGATGGAAGTTAAAATCTGAGACTTCTAGCCTTGTACTGCAAGACAGAATAATTTTTCCTGAGATAAAAAAATAAATTATTGTATATTTGATGAACTATCCATAAAAGTCTCAGTACTCTCTGAATGTCAGACAAACTTAACTAAAGTCAAACTAAGGCATAATTCAAAGTAAATGCACCTGACCAACTAATATAACTTTATTGGCCAGTTTTTTAGTATTGTGGCACTGGCATGTTTTGCAGCAAATTCTACATTGTTGGTAAAAGACTAGTCCATCATTTACACTGTTTCAATGATATCAGAAAATGCAACAAATTCTTAGATAAGGACATTAAAGATGAATGTGCATGTTACATTTTGCCCTTTTAGTCCTTCAACTGTGATCATTCTACTCTGAAGCATGAAGTGTCGTACCGAGTTGAGTAATTTTGTCTGCAAGTGTAGATTCACTACCACTGCTAGAATTACCTGAAATTACATTTTATATTTATTCCATTAGCTTAATTTTATGTCCTGCTAGGTAGCAAATACCAATTTGGGGGTTTATCTAGATGTAATATTAACGTTTAATTAATATTGAACTTCCTGCTGTCACCTTCACTTCCTTATGCCTTCCATGCCCCTGCTTCTCATTCCTTTTCCTTTCCCCAAAGCTACTTCCATCATTTCCTGATATCCTGAGATTTGTCAATGCATATGGAAGTGCTGTGGGGACCTAGAACCAGCCTGTGCTATTTTTGCTTGCTAGAATAATTTCCATGGAGAGAGGACAGCAAGATACCATTTTTTAGCAGAACATCTTTGCTCTAAAAATGATCAGATGTTATCACAGGTGCTGTGATTGACTGATGTGGATGTTGTGATAGGCACTTTCTTCAACTAAGATAGTAAGCAACTGTGAGTGGGGAGGTCTGGCTCTCTGCCCACACAAGTCATTTACCATTAACAGAAATGTTGAAAGGTCTCTAATTTTGGCATGAAATTGTCTGTCACTTCTCCAGAAGCACATGGGTTAGTTTTATAGTTTTCAAAAGACCTTTAACAGGCTCTGATATTTGTGTATTGTTCAAGTATTTGTTCCACTGTTATTACTGAGATACTTTTCTGTCCAGTTTATTTTAGTTTGTTGGGTGGTTTTCATATCACGTAACAAAAATTACCTCATATCACGTAACAAAAATTACCTCCTTCTAAATTGCCAGATAAAGGAACATAAGCATTTCTTTTAATTACATGAGCAGCAACATGCAATGTAAGATTCATAATACACAAATTCAAAGCTTTGCCTATCATTTCTACTTTTATGTATGGAAAATGCCTAGCCTTGAAGCATTTAATAATTTCTTATAATAATATTTTAGTATAACTTCTTAAAAAACAAAAAATACTTCAACATTTATACTTTCTCCTAGGAAGGAGAAACTCTTCTCAACTGAAGTGTATTGGACACCATAAATATTCAGAGGTTTCTTTACCAGATACACGTTTTACAGCATTTATAGAATTTTTTACTTTCTCTCTTGCATCTGTCTCCTGTGCTGTATGCTAGTCTAGATTGCCATTAAGACCTTTCTCACTGCATTTTCAAATGCTACAGCTTTTTATTTGAATAATCTCTTGCTTCTTGCTAAAACCATTGCAGAAATACATAGACCAGACAAAAGAAGTACTCTTTCAAATATTTATATTTGAAAACTCTTTTGGAAAGTATTTGAGCTGAACAAGGCCTGTATTCCATCCCCACATATTATGGAAACATAGTCCAGGGTAGAATGCAAGATAAGTTTACAGGGCAGGAGCTGTTTCTCAAAAAAGGTTTGTATTGCTGGTCTGAAATTCTGTTAAGTTAGTTTTTAAGCTGTTTTAAGTTCAATACATAGCTTTGTGTCACTTGTGTGTATTTTAAAGGAAAGTCTTGTGACAAATCCCAAGAAGAACCCAATCTTAAAGTCTTTTGATGTTGACACATTTGTCGAAGTTTTGAAAGATTTTTAAAGCGACTAAAAGCAAGCAGTAAGGGAAGCATGTACTTCATAAGCCAAGACATGTTCAGATTTTTAAAAAATGTAATTGAATTAATGATGTATTGATTTACTTTTATAGCTCAATTTACTAACTTAAACTACTGCTGTAGGTAATATGTATGTGTGCAAAGTGAAGCATATGCATCTTTCAGGGATCAAAGATTTTTGAGTTTGTTGAGCAACAAGTAGCTAACTCCTTTTAGTCAGTTCTATTTCAGTCTTACAAATACACATTCTCTGCTTCCAAATTAAAAAAAATCTAGGGAATTAATATGTAAAATTACACAAGTGGGTGGAAAAAAGCCAAGAAAGTGAAAGCCAAACCAAGTGAATTAATGTTTTTTAGTCTACTTTTACCCTGTTAAACTTTTTGCTTAGGCATGCCAGATTCTCATCATCTTCTATCAGTTCCTAACAGGAAACTTCCATAGCTAGATGTGGAAGAAGTGTTTATTTAAAGGAGAAAAAAAGGCAGCTAGAGCATTAAAAAAAAAAAAAAAAGGAAAAAAGAGTATCTTAAGAAACAGGAGACTAAAGAATCAAAAATGGTAATATAAGAATATGGAAAACTGGTAGTTAAAAATACTGAGCTAGAAGGAGGTGGAGAATAAGTAGGACTGTCCCTTTTTTTTTTTTTTTAATGCTTTTGACTTTTGAATAAACACTGGTCATGCAGAAGGTGCAGGCAGCTTCTTTCTATCTTGAGCAGAAGTCACAGAGTACTCTGTAGACTTAGTACTAAAAGGTCTTTGAAAGTGGAAATCCTTGTTAGTGTTTATTTTTCTAAACTGCTGGATTTGCAGATAGTGAAATAAGGTTAAAAGTAGAGTCCCCTGGGTGCTGTGCATGGACATAGTAAATGTCAATCATCCTGGGTCTGTTACCACTGTTTACACTAAGACAAGCAATCAATTTTTACAGGTTGTCATAAAACAGAGAGATTTTTCTATTGACATAGAAAAAAAAATTCCATTTCCCTCAGCATTTTTCCTCTTCCTCTTTTATAGCAGAATGAAACTATGCAGAAATCAATTTGGTAAGCTTGGTGGAAAAAAATACCCCAGTTTAAACGGTAAGAGCTTAGGACATGAAATAGCAATACATTTAAGCTCCTGCTCTTAAATACAGGCAGAACTGATTTCCCTGTCTTCCAATTTACTGAAAATGTTCAAATGATGTAATTCAGATCTATTATGATCAGTATGGCTTTCACATTAAACACAATCCACACTTCTATGTTTATCTATAAGTTGCACTTTTGTTGAACTAAGTGCCTGAAGCCTCTTCTCAAACGAATATTGAAACCTTTGGGTAGCCTTCTTTTTTCACTCTCTCAGCTTTCAAAACTAGTTTGCCATTGCGGATCACCTAGAAACCACTATGGTTGCTACTTATTATTGCTACTTAGCCAGTAATAATGAGTGATTGCAACCTTGTTCTTCTTTTAGTTATGATTGTTCAATATCCTCTGTCTTCTGCTGGTTTTAGCACAGTAGTCTGTTCCCACAGTATTAGAATAAAATTTCTTAATCTTTTAAGAACTCTAGTCTGCAACAGATTGTTATGTAATGAATTCATGGTAGCTTACTGATCACCTGGTAACGTGCATGTTAAGAGCAGAGAGCTGGAGAGCAATGGAGTGTGTAACAAACCGAGGCATTACCTGCAAAAATGCTAAATTTAATCCTGTCTCTATTTGATCTTTTTCATTCTCTCAAATTCTGCATGTGCCCTGCAGGAAAAAAAAATTAAAAAAATCATCCTCTCTGTCTTGAGAAGATGTCTAGCAAATACACAGGATGCAGTGAAAAGAAGTTGACTGAGACAAATATTTATTGAAATTAACCCCTACCAATTGGACAGCAATGACACATGGAGGAAAATAAAAAGTGAAAGTTGTTGTGGAAGATGATAACAGATTTCAAATCTGTCACAGGTTCAGAGAAATAATTTGGGAGATTATCTATTTTTCATATTGAAGAAATAAATATTTATGTACCAGAATGATACGTATGAATCCCTTCATTTGAATGACTTGACAGAATGTATCATGTGATGTCTCAGCTGAGCTAACTAGAAAAAGCTCTCTAGAAAGATACTATAGGAAGTTTTTAATAAGGATCAGAAAATGAGTTTTTGAAGGTGCCAACCTTTTTCATTTCAGGAAGAAAAAGCTTCTATTCTACTACTTCACTGAGATCTTAGAAATCAGTATCTTTTTCATGTACATCTAGTCAACTGTCAGCTGAAGTCCCTCAAGATTTAATATTATGATTTCAAATTACTGTTGAATTTGTCTGTTAATCATCTGTTAGTTGTCTTCTGTCTGGCCAACTAAGAGATTCAAATATCCACTCTACATATTGTGTTGAATGTGTCTATTCATTGTGCCACAGCTGCAGCAGCTAACTACAAAATAAACTACAAATAAAAACTTGAGGACCAATTATGTCACTCAACAGAGGTTACAGAAGTCATGAAGATACTTTGGATCAACCTTTAGGATTTTTAGCCCTTGCTTAATTACAGATTTTTTATAAGTTTCCTTTAAAGCATGTTGTACTTGATTTCCCCACAAGGACATGGAGAAATTACTTGAGATAGATAGATAGATAGATAGATAGATAGATAGATAGATAGATAGATAGATAGATAGATAGATAGATAGATAGATAGATAGATAGATAGATAGATGAGATTCTTTCACCAGTGCCTGTGTAAGTCTGTAAACTCCTCTGGATGTGAGCCAAGAGGCAGGTTTGTCTGTGGGGAAGTCTTGAGAAAACCCTGCACTTACACCAAGACAGCTATTTTCTCTGCCATTCTGTGATCCCAGAAAAGAAATGTAGATCGAGCTTGGCAATGAGGAGCTATATTGAACAGATCAATGTCTCCGAAGAGCAAGAGAAGGTGAAAGAAAAGAGTTCTCTTGCTGTTTCCTTGAGAAAGGTGGAAAGTGTTCTAAAAGTTGGTTATGTGCTAAATATTGACAAAATGAAGCATGAAAAGCAAATGGATGGCCCTGGCAAGAGAGCCAAACTCCAAGCCCTAGCAACACTGCTGAATTCTGGCTGACCCCTACAGAGGGGGAATTCCCTTCTTTTAGAATATTAGAACAAAGGTGCTCACAGAAAAGAAACCAGGGGTAGAAATGTAACATCCCCCGTGCTGCAAAATAGTGCAACTAAAACTCATCAAGGAGCACTAGAGTTTCTTGCACTAAGTGAGAATGCATGCCAGCTCCAAAGGTCTGTGGGGCAACAGCCTGGCACTTGGTGGATTGCTCTTGCTGTGCATTGCCTTACTCTTTGTGCTCAGCTTCTGAGAGAGCTGTACACCAGCAGTGCAGGGCTCTGTGCAGCCAGAGATTTGCCTACATAGAGGTATTGGTTTCTATGGTGTGCTGGTAGTAGAACTCAACTCATAGTTTCATCCTAGGTGCCAGCTCTTTTTCTGAAAAACAGCTCCATGATCACAAAGGTCTCCAGATGTCGATGCATGCATGTATTTTATAAGGGTGTTGTTGCATTAGTCACATAGCAGAAAACTACTTTTTCTGAGTGCCTGTCTACAGAGATGCTCTACAGTTTGGTGGACCACCATGGGGTGATAGAAACCTCAGAGAGAAAGCCATCACACAACAAATGAAGCTGGCTTTCCTTGCAGCTGATGTAATGGATGTTTTTCTCAAACATCCATAGATATTTTACTTTCACCAGGTTGAAAACATACATTCTGCAAATACCTGTGTTTTGTTTGTGCTTCATCAGATACGATTAGGCAGCTTTAGCAGCTGTGAAATTGGGAAGGCAAACACTAGTGATCTCTTTTTTTCTTTTTCTTTTTCTGCAAAAAACCAAGCCGAGAAGCAGTTTTAAATTCTGGTAGAAAATGTTTATTACGCAGTGGGTGTAACTTCCGAAAGCAGCTGTCCGCGTTAAGAGGCACGCACTTGTCTCCTGGCCTGAAGTCTAACTGAGAGCTGCCCAGATAAGGCCGCGGTCCCCGCAGTGTTTCTTTCCGAGCCCTGTCCTTGCGTGTCCCTGTGGAGCAGCTGCGCTGAGCCCCGAGTGCGAGCCGCAGCTTTGCGATCTGGTTTGTATCTGATAACACCTGACGGGCTGCCCCGGCACCCCCAGGGCGCGCTGGGGAGCGCTCACGGGCAGGCAACAAACAGTTAATTTATTGCACTTCTGCACACATCTGCGGAGGGGAAGGCTGAGGCTGGATTCGCATATCACGCGTTCCCGGCGGCGCGGGGGAGGATGCGTCAGTGTTGCTCCGCAAGGACCCGATGCTGGAAACGTCACGAATCCCCTCAAATCCCGCCGCGCTGCCGTGCCCTCCCTCCCGGCCGCTCCCGGTCCCCCCGGCTCCGGCCCCGCGGGAGGGGCCGGGACAGCCATCCCCAGGGAGACGGGACGGGACGGGGTGGCGAGAGCGGGGTGCGCTCTGCGGGGATAAACAGCAGCGCCGGAGGCAGCGGAGCCTCGTCCAGACCCCTCGGAGCGGCCCCGGGAGCGGCAGGTGAGCTTCCCGCTGCGGAGCCCCCCCCTTTCCCTCTGCGGAGCCCCCCCTTTCCCACGGCAGAGCCCCCTTATTCCCGGCGGCGCCGTCCCGCGGGAGGCAGAGGCCGGGCAGCGCCGGCAGCCGCCGCGGGTGCCTCCTGCCGGTCCGCGGGGAGCTTTTCCCAGGGAATTTAGGAGGGTTGTCCTTTCCCCCTCTCCCGGGACGGATAGTGGGGGAAATGCAGCGGGTTTGTGTTTCTTGTTTTAAGTTCCGAGGGTTTTCTTGCTTTGAAAACCTGAGGACCTGACCAGCCGCCAAGCCAGTGAGAATGACGTCTCTCGACGAAATTTAGTGTCAGCCTAAAACCAAAAAGTTGTTGTTTGGTTGGTTTTTGAGGGGACACGGCGGGGGGGGCAGTGTGGGCAAAACCTCAAGATGATTCCACAGCCTTGATTTGACCAGGAAAGCAGGCTCAAAAATTAACTGTTCGGGTAACTCTTCTTTCCATCAGCATGAGGTTCCACTTGTATCTGTTACCGAATAAGCTAGATGCATTTTAAGAATAGTTTAACTCTGATAGAAACCAAGAAGTAGAAATGGTGATGCTTTACAGCATCAGTCATCTCCCTGACCTCTCTTGCCTTCTCCCTTGACTGTGTGTGGTTTTGAAGATCTTCTGTGCCATTTACTTTGACAAAGGTAATTGATTCCTCCTCTGCTGTACTGGCTCTGTGACATCTGTGTTGAGAACTAGAAATATGAGAACAGTGTAAAACATGGTCCCACTTAAAAAGCTCTGTAGCAAATAAATAGTTTTCATGAACATAGTGTACAATGGGAGAAACTGTGTGAACTTCAGTTGTGCATAGCACAGCTCCCCTTCTCCCCC
>VXBX01001191.1:269687-334258 GCA_013400415.1 Scytalopus superciliaris | reverse complement strand
TTTTTTTTTTTTTTTTTTTAATAAGAACATGATCAGTGACAAGTGTCATTACCTGTGCTCCATGGGGGAAGCAGATGGAATTCAGAGAAAGATTCAAAACAGAAGTTCCCTTTCAGTTTGATGTAGAAAATCCGTATGTTCATCTCATGAGAGGAATCTCAGAAAAACATATTTGCTTGTAATCTTTCAGTATGAAATGTAATGATATTTCAATGTACATGTTAAAATATTTGTGGTTTGTGTGTTGGGGGTTTTTCGGGGGTGGATGGGAAGTTGTTTTTGGAGGTTTTTTGTTTTGCTGGGGGTTTTTTGGGGCGGGGTATTTGGGGGACTTCTTTTTTTAAGAAGCTGATATAATTCTAATGCCGCTGAATTCAGGTTTCTTGTTTCTCTTTTCATGTTGTATATGCTAAATAAAAAGAAAAAAAAATTCAGAATACTTTCTCATGTCCCTTTGAACAGTCAGCATAATGTGCTCTTGAATACAGTAGCCTAAAGGCAACTATTTAGTGGATCTTTTTTAAAACATTGTAAAGGAACTTTGTTAACATTTATGCAACTTTAAGAAGTTATTTAATAAGTTAAGAGATTTATTACCAGAGTATAAATTTCCTTCTATGCAGCTTTTCTTTTATGGTTCAAACACAAAATCCTTTGTATTCTTTTGGGTTCTTTCAGGGACCATGCAAATGCAGCTTTTCTTTGCCATAATTATATCAGCTTTTCTTACATTGAATCATATATACAGGATCTATAGATTTCACTGGCAGGTTTAGGTAAGCTCAGTATGCCCTACAACTGTATTTTGAGTGTTTTTTTCCTCTTTGAGGCAAATCAAGAGCTTGAGACACTGGAAGAAGAAATGTTACTGATGTGGGAGTATACCTGCAAACCCATTTGAAGTAGCTATTCCAGGCTACAAACACATGAAATGTTGAAAAGAAGTGCGATTGCTCAAGAAAGTTTGGGATATTCGTGTTGATATTAATATAAAATTTTTGTGTTGATATTAATATGATTTTTCTGAAAATTATTTACAGATTTAGGAAACATTTTAATGCTATACTTCTGATTTTATCCTAGAAGAGTTACAGTTTTGGTTATTAAAAAGAATATTAAAATACAGAAGTTTTTAATATTCCTTTTGGTTTTGAAATTTTAGTTGCTATATTTTAGGATAGCCAGAGTAGAAATATCTCTGTTCCAAGTCAATCAATTTCAAGATAATCCCAAAGCAAAACAAACATTGTAATTTCATTTAGAACTTCTTTAATACTAATGACTTGATTGAATAATGAAAATAAGTGAGTAAAAATTCAGAAATCCAAAAAATTCTACTTCAGAACTGAGGATTGCGCACTGGAAACCCCTACAAATCTAGAAGTAAGAGTCCAGAAAATTTAGTGTACAGACCTGTATGGGAAATCAGTCTTGTAAAGTTCTATATCCCTCAACCAGTTACTTTTCATAAGCAAGGTTAAAATGCAGTTACTAGATTTTCTTTCCATAATTTTGTGTGTAGCACCCTCAGGAGGAGTTACAGGGCAGCTTCCCCAAGACTCCCAGGTGCACCTGTATGTTATCACTGGGTGATAATATGTGTGTGTGTGTTTAATAGCACAAGAAAGGTGTTTATGCATGCTTTTATCAGATAATGAAGCACAAAACTCTTAAAATGCTTGGCTTTTGAGTTGCATTTTCAGAAGACGGGTTATTATGTGTGCTTTCTAGGTAGTGGTAGTGTAGGCTTGGAAAAAAATTAAGGTCCTGGAGCTATTGCTGTGTGATGGGCTTTCCTCACATCCGTTTATCTGTTCTGTACAAGAAGCTCATCTTTACCAAATGTTGTTGACGCTTTTATCTGTACTTTCTGTTTCAGAGCAGCACTGATTATTGGACTAAAACCCAGTGGAGAGAGATTAATGTGGAACAGATGGATGTGCAGCTCAGAAGGTTTGCCAAGGCAGGTTCCATAGCTGTCTGTTTCAGCAATTTATCTGTCTCAGTGCCACCCCTTCCTCACTCTGCCCACCCACTTTGATGTTGCAGTGGGTTTATTACTCATGTCTAAACTGAGTGTTCTGGAACATGCTTTGTATTGGGGGCTTTCTTTTAAAACTTTATTCTTCTGAGTGAGTTTCCGGTTCCGGTGTAGGTACATGATAAAACCATGCTGTCACTTCTCTGAGTTGAGGCAGTATGTGAAAGAATAAAGAGGTTGGGGGTTACAACAGACCCCAGCAGATGACAATCATTTTTAGAGACAGGTGGAATTTGCAGGAGTTTATCTTCTCTGCTCACAGACATAGCTCCAGAGTGTTGGGAGTTGCAGGAAAGGTACTAATTTTTAAAGGGAAGGCACTTGCTTTGCTTTAAGTATTTGCAATGCTTTGTTCACAGTAGTCCTGCAGAAGACAATTCCCATGGGACAAGGGAAGTATGCAGCAAAAATAAAAACAGGCCTCCCAGACTATTTGCAGGACACTAGTGGAATAACTGTGGTTCACAGACGGTGTAGTAGTTGAGTGTAAAGTCTTGAACCTAATGAGTACAAAGTTTCATCTTCTTTACAGATTTGTTTCATTCAGGAATAAATATGCTTAATTGCATGCCCAATTGTTAGTGTTTTAAGAGAAAAATCAGACTTCATAGTAGATGTCTTGGCTTAAATTTCTTGTGCATTGTGAACTCCACCTAGCTAGTTCTGATACTGGGGGTTGTCATGTTGTGATAGGGATGGTAAAAGTAAGGAGAGGATTGAGATAACTGCATTCTCCTTCTGCTTTTGCATCATTCACTGTGGCATATATGCCAGGTCCTGGAACACAGAAGATGCTGCTCACTGTCCATGAGCTGATCACTTATGTCATGTTCATCATGCTCTGGTGGGCATGAGTCTTCCTTACTCCTCTGAACAGTAGTTTCAAATGTATTAAATTTATGGATAATTTTATCTGTGGTGAAATAATTAATAAGAAACCTATACTTAAATTATCACAACTGTGTTAAAATAAATGCTTTGAATCCAACTGGAATCATAAAATCACTATGTAAATACAGTGTTAATATAATTCCATTACTTTAAATGACATGCTGGAAATTATATTGCCAGTCTTTGACTTACCTCTGCGTAAACCAGTGATTCAATCAAAATCTTCCCTAGTCTTGGGCTAACTACAACTGTCCCACATATCTGCACATAGAACAGGAAAGCAGAGCTTCCTGGCAAGCCTCCTAAATTTTTCCCAAACTTATCAACAAAGTGGCTGTTAATGGCAAGTACTTGTTGCAGTTATTTTAAGCTAGTTCCTTAGGAAATGTGGTGTTTGGAAAAAGAAAATTCCTGGGATGTATGTACAGGCTTGGAGTGGAAGGTGAAAAATCTGATATCATCACTGAGAGTCATATTGGAGCTGCAAAATTCTGCCATCAGAGAGAGGCAGGTCATGAATGTTACAGAAACATTCAACCAAAGAGATTGTGGTGATGGTCTTTCATGCTGTGCACATAGATCTGCCACTGCTGTCAGACATGGTAGGGCCACTACTGTCAGCTATTCAGCCTACAAGAGGAGAAGAGATTTAGGTTTCAGACAGAGGCATCTTGTGTGTTGAGAAGTGAATTTGTGGTCTCTGCTCAGACAAAAGAGCCCAATTTTCTGAAGGCAGACCTGGCTTGCTAATTGGTAGAGAGTGCTTCCATACCTGGCTGTCTTCCTGATGATCACTAAGCATGCTAAAACAGGGCTGAGCTTGAAAAGTTCTCTGTCTTGTTTGGGACAGGGGAATACTTTCCCGTAGTTATTTCTCATAAATATTTATAAGGACACCAAAAACTTTCATGGATAGTAAAAAAGAATGTTTCTTAATAGTGAACAGAGCAAATGATGGACAGAGCGAAATGGAACATAAGGAAAGAAAGACCACCTGATGTATCAGCCTACCAGAAATTTTTTAAGAATCATGAAAGTTTGAGTTGAAAAAGACATTTACAAGGTCATCTAGTCCTAACCCCCTGCAATAAGAAGGGGCATCTTCAGCTAGATCAGGTTGCTCAGAGTCCCATCCAACTTGACCTTGAATGTTTCTATGGATGGGACATCTGCCACCTCTCTGCAAAAACCTGTTCCAGTATTTACCAGGCTAACAGTAAAGAATTTCTTCCTAATATCTATTCTAAAACTCTATTTCAGTTTAAACTCAATACTCCTTATCCTGTCACTCCATACCTTTGTAAAAACTCCCTCTCCAGCTTTCTTGTAGGCCCCTTTTAGGTAGTGGAAGGTTTCTTGGAGCCTTGTCTTCTCTACCCTGAGCAACCTCAACTCTCTCAGCCCACTGCTCATCATCATGGCTCTTCTCTGGACTCACTCCACCAAGTCCACATCCTTCTTATGTTGGGGGCACAAGTGCAGGATGCAGCACTGAGGGAGGGGTCTCATAGGAGCAGAGTAGATGCAGAGAATCACTTCACCTGACCTGCAGGCCACTGTGCTTTTGATGCAGTCCAGGACACAGTGTTGGGGTGCACACAGTGAGTTCATAGGGAGACTGTTGGTCTGACAGTAGATAAAATAAATAAAACTAAAAAAAAAAGAAAAAAAGTGAGAGGTACCAGTGGGGAAGCGATGTATACCTTTAACCCAATTGTTGATCATAGAGCTGGAAACCCAAAAAGGAGTCTATGAACCGAAATGGACCAAAAAGAAAAAGTAATTTCAGTTTCTCCAGAAGTATCCTAGTGGTTTTGGTTCTGAGGCTACAACATGGATCAGTTGTTAGTTTTCAAACTTTGAATAAATTTTTTTAACAGCTTAGGAAAAAAATTTGAATACCAATTTCCAAATATTTTCTTTTTTTTTTTTTTTAATTTTTNTCCAAATATTTTCTTTTTTTTTTTTAATTTTTAAAATTAAAAAAATGGTAATGCTGAAAACACAAGAGAGAATGAGTGCAGCAGAAGGTTTCTGTTGTTTCCATATACCAATAATTTATCACATACGGTTTTAATAAAAGCACATTTTAAATTATTTTTAATGGAGAAAGCTCCTAAACAGGATTAGCACAAAATTTTTATGACTGTTTTTTAAACAAAAATGAAAAAAGATTAACTATCATCTTTTGAAATCGTAGATAAAAAATTTAATGTTTTTTAATTGGTATCTTACAAAGCAGTAACAAAATATGGCAAATACCCCCACCACTCCCCAAGTTTTCTAGTCTGCAACTGCTGTGTCTGTAGTTTACATGTAATTATTACTCTTCTTATTCCCAGATTTTGGCAGAAATCAGCCAAACACAGACTGCTGTGGAATTTTCTTATGAAGAGCATCAGAGAAAATAAACTCCTTTATTGAAGTCAAATGAACAGCTGCTTGAAACTTTAGATAACAATCAAGTAAGGATTTAATTAATAGCAATACTATTAGTGTACCAATATTATTCACTCCCTTGATACACTTGGTTAGTTAAAACTTTTTTCCTGAATCTTTATTGCAGCGAGTTATATTTTCTCCAGGTGTTAGTAGTGGGAATTTACATGTATTCTATGCAAATGTATGCATTCTAAAAAAAATTCCTGTCTCCATGTAGGAGTTAAACAAAATCATATCTTTCTAAGCTTGTATTTTCTTTTATTTTTTTTTTAATCTGTTTAAAATTATGCTGTCCATTTTTATTGTTTTAAGATATCTTACATTGTGATATAAAATAACAGTTACAGGAGAAGTTGTTAAGTTCTTGTTACTTCTGGTTCCTCTGTTTGATAAATTATTTTGATTAGTGCATTTTTTTTTCTGGTTTTTTAATTTTTCTTGTTTCACCTGCAAGCAATTCTGAAAACTACATACGTGGTATATTTCACTGAACAGGTGAAAGGTTGACAAAATTAGTTAAATGTGGCAGATTCTGTAATTTTCATTTGGATGGAAGTTCAATGCACATGGTCTTTTCTAGAAAGTATTGTCACTGGCTCTGAAAATTGTCTATCTGCAGCTTGTACATAAGGTGTTTTTTTTAAATGGAGTATAGAGAGTTGGAGCAATGAAAAAGAAAAAAGGTACTAAAAGTCACAGACCCGACGAAGATTGTTGTTGAATGTTGCATTTCTCACACTTTATTCTGCCCTTTTTATTTCATCATTTTTTATAGTTTCAGTTCCCCTCATCTCTTATCCTTTACCACACACCTCTCCAGATCTTTGGTGCTCTCACGTGTCCCCTGTCAGCTGAACAGGGTTTCAGCTGGTTTTGAGCCTTATATTTGCTAATTGGCCAGCCAGTATTTGTGCTAACTGGGTAGTGGTAGGTCAGAGAGAACAGATCAGCAACTTCTGAGACAATAACTTATTGTTCTCAGAACAGTGCTGAATGCATAAGCATTCACATTGCATAAAATCAATGTTGCTTGTGGTTCTAATGATTGATTGTCTCAGCAGGGAGGCCCCAAACTGAATTGACAAATATATGCAGCTTGCCTCTTACAGACAGTTTCTCCAAGACACAGCTACATTTGAATGCACAGAGACATGGGAAAACTGTATTATCTGTGCTTACTGTGTGTCTGTGAACACAAAAACGTCAGACTTTCATATTTGGACTTCTAAGACAGTATGTCTGGGTGTTCAAGTGAAGTGAGTATGTATAACAAAGCAATGTCTGATCTCTCATCTAAATCCTAATGGAGAGGGAAAATCCACTCTCATTTCAAGTTAATAAAAAATGTTAATGTAAAGAAAATCCTTTGTAAAGATTAATGAGATGAACTTCCTTTATTTGTACCATCTCTGCATTGTGCAGAGAGAACAGTAAGATTTTACAACCCAGCCCAGACTGAACTTGCTGCTTCACAGATCTGGTGGGTTTCAGATGTAGAAATGGCTTTTGGTAGGCTGGACAAGGGCTTGCCATGAGTCCCGAAGGGTTGCCACAAGAAGCAGTATGAATATCTGCTTTTTATTTAATTCAGAGAATATAAGTACAGTGCGAAAACGGCCCCATAAAATGATATGAGAGGCATATTGGATGATTTTAATACTGTAATAAATAAACTGCTCTTAGCACCTACTGGAAAAAGAAACATGGCTTTTCTGTCCATTTCTGCTACCTCATGGGCATTTTTATCACATCTTAATTACTGGAGTTTAGTGGGACTATTCTAAATTGAGATGAAAGGTAAAAGCAAAGATACTGCCCAGCATCAACCATGATACTGTGCTAAGAACAGAGTACGCGGCCAGTATGGATACAAATATTAAGCCCATATATTTGTGTAAGGAAGCCACAGTTATTGGGTTTGTCTGTGTCAAACCAAGCAGATTACTTCTAAGATTAGTTTCAATCCCATTTCAGAATGGTATCTTCTGCCATTTGATTTTTGCTTTGCCCTTGTTTACTTCCAGCTTCTCCTGAATGTTTTTGTCCTGCTGTGAATATGCTTTCTCTTTGTGAAAACTTTCAGTAGTTTTGGTTTTGTTTTTAAACGTAGATTATCTGCTGAAGGAAAATGCAAAATAGGAAAGAGACTTTGAAGGGGTGATGGATACCTGGCAGAGGTGTCTAAAATTTCTCTCTAATAGCAAAATATCTGAAATATCTTTCTATTGAAGTTAGTTATATTTTCCTCCTTCGAATTACATGCTATAGCTCTGTATTATTTTTTTCTCTTATTAATATGAAACCTGAATAATTCCATAGTCACCTCCTACTATGTAACTCTGTACAGTAATTTACATCGTGTTTTGTGATCATGCCCTTATTGCATTGCCTATTTTTAAAATGTGTCACTGATCTTTGCTAAAGGCTATTTTTAGCTTGCCAATAAATGTTCTCATGCAATTAGTACAATTTTTGTAAAGTCTGCTGTATATCTCTATGGAGATTATAACCACAGAATTTACAGTTCAACTTCCTGCACATCACCCTGTCCAGTCATTCCTCCTACCTGCCTTGCTGACCATCTGTAGTATTTGTGCTCACCTGGATTATTATTGTTAATCTAACCAAGTTCTCCACCTAAAAGTAACTGGTTCTCCTGTAGAACCAGCTGGCATGGGCAAGACAGGGATCACTGAAGATTTAGGCTGTGCCCTTTTTATGATGGTGTACATCTTCAGCTGTACAGTACACATGGATGGCAAGGTGAGATGTTCTACTAAGCAGTATGGACATTGCCATTTAGCTTCTTTTTCTTGTGAATTGCATTGGAAACTTGCTTTCAAGGAAAAGATGTTAAATCTTTCACTTTTGATTTTATTCTATAGGGAATATCTATAAAGAATTCATCCAGACAAGAGCTTGGGGGTGCTTTAATGAATTCAATTGCACCTTTGTACAAGTTCAGTCAGTGGTGGCAGTACAATTAAAGACTATCCATGATGCGATTAGAAACAAGAAAAAAAGTATTTCAGCAGTGCTTCTTTATTGTCCTTTGCAGGCTATAAATACTGAACCAGTAATATCTTTTTCCAGAGTTCCTCTGAAACTCTTTATAAATGAGGGAGTAGATGGAAACACTAAACCACCTGTGTAATATACTACCTTAAAATTACTTTCTCTTCAAAGTGTAGCAACAAATGTGAATGAAATCCTGGTCCTACAGAATTCCAATTAAAGCTTTGCTGTTGGAACTCTGGTCCTGTTCAAGTCCCACCATATGACATCATGGCATCATATGGGTGAGAAGTTTGATGGGATTCAACTTTTCAAGAAGTCTCAGTTGTTCCAGGGTTTTCCAGCACTTCTGAGACATGTCTTGTGTGTTGGCTGTCTCATACTCTACTTCCTCTGATTTTTCTTACTCAGTGCTGTCTTCTGGTCTTTGCAAACCCACCACATCCCTACCAGTCTCATTGATCCAAAGCACTCCAAAAAGATTGAAGTGCATTAAAAAATTATGGCATTTTGGTAATGGTAGGGTGTTGCACTTCCAGACCCCGAGCAGCTGCTGGCTGTGGCCTCCCCTCGGTGGTGGCAGATGACACCACTGCAGACTGTCCCTGCTCTACCTTTCATCAGTACCTGTCTCTGTGTTTCTCAAATGCCTCCTTTGTCTGTAGCAATGTTACTGAATACTAACAATCAACAGTGCCTAATTAGCTCCTCTTACTTTGAAGTAAGGTCCTTGTTAGCTTTGACTGACACTCTTAATTGTGACTCTCTTGAGCTCTGCTTTTAAAAATGTTTGCACACATCAGACATTTGATTTAAATGACTTATTCTTACCATGTTTAAACACTAATCTGTGTATTTGGATTATGGGGTTTGTTTTCTTTCCTAGAACCTCTGCCAGGGTTGTCCCTGACACTGAACTGATCTCTGAAATTATGTTGGTTTCTGAAGGATTTATTGATGCATGTCTGTTAGCCAGGAAGTTTATCCCCTGGTAACTTCTCTGCAGGGAGCTGCACCCTGAACAGATGAGGGTCTCTCTGGGCTTCTGAGTTTGATAGATGTCTACTAACACATGCTTCATACCAATGCAGCTGGATATTGTATAGTAATGGAAGGGATTTATGTGTATAGTCTTATCTTTTATTTTGAAGACATTTTAAATCACATATCCATCCTTAAGAAATTGTGAAATATGAAGTGTCCTTTCCTCTGATCTTGGGGTGTTTGTAATGCATTAACTTTGCATTAAATAGTTGTATATCACTGCTTTGTACCTTGGATGACTGATTGCATTGTGCTGCTGTGTAATATCTGTATTAGATAACTGTCTTTTGGAGAAAAAATAGCAGAGTAGGAATTATTCTGAAAAACGGATAGCATATTCTAGGAGGAGGACTGTTTGAAAAATTGGGGAGGGAAGAGGGGAGCAGGGGAGAAGTATTTCTAAATATTCTAATTATTATAGTAGAAAGAATTCATTTTCAGAAATACTATCTTAAAATCTAAAATCTAGGGATTGTATACTTTCTTCCCTGTATGTATGCTGTTTAAGTAATTTTGAGCTCTGCCATTTTTCCCAAGACATTCTTAATATTCAGTTTTATCAGTGGAATAAGATCATGGAGAACCCTTAAACCTTAAGACATAAATGCAAATAACAGGCAGAGCCATTAATAAATCAAAAGCAACTTTATTTTTATGCCCGCATAATTTTGAAATTATCTCTAAATATCCTGAAGATTTCCTAACACGTTCTTGCAATTTTTTAGAGATAATGAAATTAAATCATGCATATCTTAAGATAATTAATATTTTGCCTCACTAGAACAAGGGTGCCTGAAGTCTAGTGATTACTTTGACCTGGAGACACTTTCTGCATTGAGAAAAGTAATCTTTACCATTCTTTAATATTAATCGTAGTATTATTAATAATATTAACATTAATGTTTGAAGAAAAAGCTCATATGCTCTTGTTTGTTTGCTTTTTTGTTTTACTTTTAATGGAAATGAGAGAAATCAAATCCTTTTGACAAAAATTCTGGGTACTGAAAAAAATGTTCAGAGGGTTCTGAGAATATTGGCCCAGTGTTGGCACTTTTAGAACCTTAGATATACCTTTGGTGCATTAGTATCCTAGCCTATGAAAATCACTGCAGAACAGGGTTATCAGAGCTTTCAGTGCATATGCAGTAAAGGAAGGGACTTCTGGTCCTGTCATGGCATATCAAATAGCCTGGATATCTTAAAGCCCTTATACACAGGACAATCCACACACCAGGCTGTTGTTAAGATGCAGAGCCTCATGTTCTCTCATGAATTATTAAATAAAATAAATTCCCTCAATCTAACCAAAAGCTCATTAAGTACAGTATATTCGTAAATTTCCTAGTTTGGTTATCAACTTTGTTTAAATTCTTAGGTGTAGCATTTTCAAAATGTGCAGATTCATTTTCAAGTACAGATAATGGGCATCTTTATTACCTCAGAAAAGAATTTTTTCATACTAATCATGAACTGTCATGAATTTGAAAATTACTTTTTATATTTTATTCTTTGTGATATATTTAGTGCATTTGATTCACTTTTACAGAGTTACCACTGTTGTATAAGAGGATAGAGACATCTGTCAAATTTAAAAATGGTATATTTTTAAGTTGTGAATTTGTTTCCGGTTTTCATTTTGGTTGAGTTTTTGGATTGGTTTGGTTGTTTTGTTTATTTTGTGTCTGTGTGATAATATTGACTAGTCTGTATTTATATTGAATTTTTGGGTGTGGTTTACAGCGTATTTTCTCAAACCCTACCCAAGTGGTAGCCCATTTGGGTGCTGAAATCAGGATAGTTGCAACCCCAGACAGATATTTCAAACTGAGGGAAGGGCAGTGTGCACACACTGAGGGAGCTGTGGCCCAACACGACTGGTGAATGGCATGCTGACATAAAGAGATTGTAGCCACAGCAGCACAGAGATCAGAGAGGAGCTGATTATCCCCATACTTAGCCAGCTGTTCTTATGGTAGCTGGTCCCACTGCTGGATATTCCAAAATTAGCCATCTGGGATCTCTACATGAGCTGTAAGAACACCTTTAGGTGTTGGCATAGCCTTTAATTTAGAGAGCTATCATTTCATGGTAGACCAAAATTGGCTGTTGGGATACTTGAGTCATTCAAGGTGAGGTTCAAATTGTTTAAATTTACAAAATGTTTCAAAGTCTTTCTCCTTCTATTTCTATATTACCTGGGAAGGAGAGGGAGAGAGGTGAGTATTACACAGAAAAAATGAGAAAAAGGGACTGCAATGCACATGTGTGATGGAAAAAGCTGTGCCTTCTGCACAGGGTATCTGCCTTCCCTCTGGTGGGGCTTAGGGGAGGATACAGGCTTGTTCTCTGCCCTTAAAAATGTTTCTAAGCTTTCCCTCTAGGCTGAGTATCTGTTTCTCTTTTCTTTTAACTTTGATGTTGAAGCTGGTGCAAATATGTTGATAGTTTGTCCAATCTCACTTTTTGAAAACAAAAAAGCATTGCTAACATCTGGTCAGGTCAGTAGACGTTTGGCAGCCATTTTTTGCTTCTTTCATCATGAAGGTAAAGTTGCAATGAATACAATAATACTTGGTGATGCGAATATTGCCATTTAAGAATAGGGAACAAAGTGGTGGAATACTGAAGATTAAATAGGAAATATACATTTCACCCTTTCTTTTTGTTGTTGTTGTTTCCTCTTTTCTTTAGTAGAACTCTTACACTGGCCTAAAGCCACTGCAAGGCTACAAGTGAATAAAAATGGAATTTTACTCTGTGTGTTAATTGGCTGTTTTCTTCATAAAAACTACCACTTAGTTTTATTTCCTGTGCTAACATGACCAGTTAAAATATTTTAGCAGCACCGTTACAACTGAGGACTTCAGGCTATCAAGTCAATTTTGGTAATTGCTGGGTCCCTGAAACAAGGAGACAAGAACAGACCTGAGGATCAGCTAAAATCTTGACTTAAAAGCATCTAGGGGTAGGAGGTATTTCTGATGTTTTGCCTTTGAATAAAACCCGAATCTTAAATAGGGAATGATTTAATGCTCCTTCAATATGTTATTTACTGTTCTTTTGCAGAAGAATGTGAATCTAAAGAGACTTTAATTTGCCTAAAATAGTGACAGATAATATCCCAATTTTCAGAGGCCTGATCATTGACCTGTTTCCAGCTCTGGATGTTCCTAGGAAGAGGAACCTACAGTTTTAACAGATGGGTAAACAGTCTACCCTGAAGCTTCCCTTGAAGCCTGAAGAGAGCTTTGATCTCAAAGTAAAAGAATTCCTTGCCTTTAATTACTCCGCTTAAGAGTTTCAATCAAAATAAGCGAAAATGGGTTTGCAATTGCAAATTAAGGTTATTTTTGAGTATGTTAAAGTATTGATAAAGTGTCCCTCAATAACTCAGTATTTCAAGGGCATTTTGTCATGGCAGTAATGCTCCTCAATGTGATAAGCAAATGTGTATCCCGTTCAGAAAAGCTGTCTATAGTGATGATTTACAGTGACAAACATGTTTGTTTGTGCACAGTACCAAGCATTTGTACTTGGTAAAAATTTAATTGGCCATTAATTATTTATAGTGAGTAAGAAGAGGAAGGAAGCAAAAACATATAAATAAGAGGGTGTGGATTTGGAATGTGCATGGCTACATGCGACTTTTGTGTGCGCTGGTTTTTATGTATAATAAAATGCACATTGTGCTATACACATTAAAAACACACATGTACCTCTATATATGCAAGTATACTCATAAGAATTAGTTGCCTATAAGCTAAATTTAAGTACTAACTTTAGTTTTAATTACAGACAGGGGGGCAAAGTGAAACCTAGAAACTTAGAAACACTGGTTAGTATATAGACCTAGTGCTTATCTAGACTACTAAGAGTATATATTCCCATATATTTCTTCAAGGAACATCCACATCTGCTGTATGCAATAGCACACACCTTTATCAGGATATGTTGGAAACAGAAATAACCAGTCTGGTTGAATGTGGCTGATCTCAGGATAAAGGATTTTATGCTCTTTTCTATCCTGAACGAAGGGTGAAAGACAATAAATGATACCTTGGGGTACTGTGAACTTTTGGCCTTTTGTAGAGTATTTTGTTTTTCACTAACTGGGTGAATCAGCAGCTAAACCATGAGAAACATGAACTTGTTCCTGTTAGACTTTAGAAAATCAGTGTAAATGCTCTTCACTAAGTCAGAAATCCACAAGTAGCAATTTTATTTCCATTCTGTGACTCATGGAACTGTTCCTTTGCAAGCAATATATTGCTTTAGTAGTCTGACCTTGTATTTTGCTGAATTATAGCTGTACAACTGTTCTGAGTGTGGAATTCGCTCTGCTAAAGCGATGGCAAAATTGTGATACTGTGAATAACTGTTCCCTATTCCTAGGCTGGCACAGTCCTGCTGGACTGTGTGGCTGTCTGGCAGAATAGGATTTGCTCTCACTTGTTGAGGTAGCTGCTTTCATTACCTTGTGCCAATTCTCTTACCTTTTTCTGAGAGACAAACGACACTGCTTGGTGCAACATCAGCTCAGCTGAGGCAAATCTGCCCAGAAGGTGCAAGTTCATTTTTTCCTGTTAAAGGGAACAGGAATGTAAAGGGGGAGGTAATTTTTTTTTTTGAGTAATTGTGTCTCTGTGACAAGAACTACAACAGGAGAGGAAAGGTCCTCACTGTGTGAGCCTTCTGTGTGGTAGGCTGTTCAGCTGGAGGAGCTACTGGCAATGTGTCAGTCTGTGTTTGTTGTTGGAAATGCAGGGACTGGAAAGATAAGGTACCTGCAGCATCTTTTCTATCTCACATTGTAAAGAAATTGCTGTGGTGCTCACAGAAAACATTCTGCATGTTGCCTGTGCCTTAGGCTGAAGTGTAATAACATGCGGTTCAGGCCAGTCAGTCAGCCAGACACATGATGTGCAATAGAAAGCTCAAATGTTACAAGCAAATTCTACATTTTATGTGTTGTTTGCATGTCCCAAAGGACAGTTAAGAGTGGCACAAAGTAATGAGTATTCAATTTGACAGACAAAGTAATACTTTGTTCTGGAAGAAGAAGCAGAATGTTTTAATTAGGCTTCTAGACAGACATCATGGAATTTATTGCCAAAACACTAGACAAATAATTCTAATACATAATGCTTGCCTATTTCTGCTACTAAATGTTGGCAGCTGCATAGATTTTCTTCTCCATTTAACACTTTCTATTATAATTAACTGTGGACTACAGCCATTTCAGAATGGGAGCATTCTTTCCTATCCTTAGGCTTAATGGAAGTTTGGGACTAAACTAGCACAGAGGCAAGAGTTAATCAAGGTGAATAGATGGCTGAGTGTGGGGATTTACACCCAGGGATCTAGTTCAGGAAAAAATAAAAAATTCCTATTGTATCAAAACAGTGTCACTAACATGTATCCCATTCGTCTTCTTCAGGTGCTGAAACTTCTACTCCACATGTATGTGCACATGAAAGAAATACCTGTTTGGAATTATCTTAACCCTAAAATTCTGACAGCTGATGAACTGCTTGGCTTTATACACCATGAAACCCAAGAATGGAAAGATGGCAAGTAGCACATGTGATCTTACTAGGACCAGTTCTTGGAGGCATCATTCTCCATCCAAAATGGACAATGCCAGAATTCAGAGAAGCTGTTAGATACAGAATTCTTGCATTTTGCTGAGTTCTGATGCAATGAGATGTGGGTGAAGAGCACGGGTTGTTCTGTAAAGACTGGAAGGCAGGGCAGGATGCTAGCATTAGCCTGAAAAATTATGATTCAGCTGCCTTAAAGGGTGAGTTATTTTCTCTGCAGATCCAGGAAACCTCCAATATCTCACACTTCTCATTAAGACTAATGACAGACTCTCCTGATTAATCAGAAGCAACATATTCTGGAAGAATGGGAAGATCTTTTTGGGTGCATAAGTTCCCATATCCTGATGTGTATCCAGATGCACCCCTGCAGGTACAAGTGCACACTGGGAATCACACAATGAGCATTGTTAGATGCAGAAGTGTTTTAGAGTCTTGCCATCATTTCTGACATCAACTTAGATGTCCTGAAAGTAACACTCACTAGGTGTGTTTGGATAAATCCCTTTTATTTGGGCAACATGCCTTTAACTGAGTGTTGAAAATGAACAACAAAGTGATGCTTTTGTTGATTTTTTTTTTTAAGCCCTCCTGAAGACATACCATGTTAAACTTCTTACTGGCTTATACCTTTTTTCCATAGTCAGAAAAATTCATTCTTCAAGTCCATTTAACCATTGAAAATAATGCCCACAGCAAGTGTAGACCACAATTTTTTCTATTTTCAGGAGTTCAGATATTATGATATATACCTGTCAGTGGAGAAATAGGAAGCACAAGCTATTAGTTTTAATTGCCTCAGTTTGAAGGTTTGGGTATTTTTGCTCTTTTTTCAGTGTGTTCTACATATGATACTCTCAAGTGCTTCATGGCATTTTGATTGCATTAACTTGCAGGTCTTTTTAATTCTTGCATGAGTAGGAATTTTCCTGGGGGATTAGGAGTCTATGGGCATAGAAACATGGAGCTGATGATCAAAAGACATTAACCGTTAACAACTCTTCTGCAACAAGTTCTCTTTAAGGGTTAATACTTGGTAAAAAAAATAAATAAATGCAGAGCTTGGGGGAAAAAAAATGTATCAGGCAATGAAGCTTGTAGGTAGGTAAAGCTATTTATTGTCAACTATTTGCCCAAACAGTTCTACATACAGTGAAAGCCAGGCTAAAAGTTAAATTGAAATAATTGAGAAATTAAACCAACTACTTCTTGTACTAGCCTTTGCTTCTCTACTAGTTATAGGGAGACTAATGTTCTGTAAAGGCTGAGATGGAACTAATGTATTTCAACTAGAAACTGATTTCAAAAGCTTCCTACTAGAAGAAATTAAATAAGGATTTTCAAGTATAAATACTGTGTAAAAAGTAATTCACTAGAACAATTTCTTGTACTAATTGTGTTTGAAAGAATGGTGTACCCCTTTTCATCACTTTTTGGAATTTAGTCCTAGCCAGAGAGACACAGAAATTACTGTTTGCTTTTAAAACTAAACAATGATGTGTAAGTGTTTGATGGGGTTTTTTTCGCTTTCAATTTTAGGCAGTCTTTGTTCATGTATCTGAGACTGCACATCTCCAATACTGTACTGATTTACTCGTAACAAAAGGCAAACCAGTCTTGCTTGTTGGAAATACTGGAGTAGGAAAAATGGCATTTGTAGGCAATAGTCTTGGTGATCTCTTCGAAGACCAACATCCCTCTCAACTACCACACAACATCTGCTGTGCTCCAGAGTAAGTTCCATACAGGTGCCAGAAATTTACCTTCTCTCAACAGCAAAGATGAAAATATTCCACAGTTATTACAGTCTCATCACAGCCATTGGCTACTGCTGTTGTCTGGACAAGTTCATTCCTTTGCAAAGTGGAAAACTTTGAAAGTTGTGGCAGGCAAGAGGAAAGGAGGAGGATGAACCTGTTTGGTGCAAGATGGAACTGGCACTGTGCTCCTACAAGGTTGCTCGCTCATTGTGCACCAGAGAAAATTTGGTTTTACCTATGTTCACAAGAAGCCTTCAGCCAGCTTTGGCTAGCCTGAGTGTCTCTGCATGGTTCCTGTAGATGTACAAATATGCCAAGGAGTTGGGCTTGCTTTTGTTGGGCATCTGCAACACCCAAGGAGGGTCAGTCCCTGGCTGGTGACCTTTGGAGTCTCCATAGGTGACATGGATGCAGGTCAAAGGAAATGTTAATATAATGCACAAGTAGAGGGGGCTGTATGTTGGCCAAAAATGTTATGCTGGTCGTAGATTTTGGAACAAGATGAGTCAATCAGAGCAAAATAGGCTCATAAATGCTCTGTGTTCTTTTGCTCTTCACAACACAGCCAAGGGGGAGCCCAGCTGTCAATGGATATGCTCTCTTTGCCTTCATTTTTTTTAAATCCTTCCAGTAACTTGAACTGATACAACTATACAGAAAAAATAATGTGCTCTCTTCACTGTACAGCTTTTCATAGCATGAAAAGCACTAGAGAAATAACACACTGGTTTGTCCTCTCATATGTCTGGGAGAAGATACCAAAGATAATTTTTCACTTTTATAAACTTTCCAAAATTCTATAATTCTTCAGATAAGATTTTTGGAGTGTTTATGTTTGCTCAATGTGTAATTTACCTACTTTTGCAATCATCTAGTTTCCAGCCAATCTACATTGCTGCTAACGGAGCAAACTTTCACCTTAAAAAAAGGCTTAAAAAAAAAACAGGTAAAAATTCAAAAATTTTAATTGATTAAGTTTTTAGCCTGTTTTTCCTTTCATGTCTTGTGTTAATTTCTTCTCTATTGAGATCAGATGAGCAAAGACCATTTTCAGTCTACTTTGTACCTTAGTTTATTCTTTGAAGTGTTTCCAAATTCACATTAACATAGAAACCTGCATTAACAGAACTTTAATTGCCCTTTTGCCCCTAAAAATGAATGGAGAGATTAGGACAAAAGAAATCTGCTGTGCGTCAGAGTGAGATTATGAGCTGTTGTAAAGTGTCATAGCTCCTTTAGTGGGGAATCAGCCTCAAAAGGCTTTCAGAAATTCCTCTGATCAGAAAGGGATTTTTCAGCTAATGATGCCATTCCAGTAGCAACCATGACTGGCACTAGAGTACAAAAGCATACTTTCCATTGCAAACAGAAGCTGATGAAAGGAGTTCCTGGGCAGGAAAAGTTTTGTGTTTTTCTTGTAGGAAATTTCTTAAATAAACTAAAGAAGTGAAGTCAGCATCACAGGGTCTTGCTCTACAAGTGTATCACACCCACCAACTGTCTTGTGGCATAAAATTTGAGAGTTTATGAGCCTTTAAGGATTTGCTGTGAAATGTTAGTAGTATTCCTTCATATTTTAAGTAAGCGCTGTAAAACATCCACTGCTCTAAGAAAATTTCAGACATGAACAAAGAAGTGGACTTGCCTGCTTGGCTGCAGCTCTTCCTTCTGTCTGCTGCTCTTCAGCCAAGCCCCTCTTGTTAAATGCTCTGCTAGCAAGTCCCTCCACTAATCACAGTGGGTAAAGAACTGCCTGACAATCCAGAAACAAGTATATTGTGTTCACTTTCTGTTGTGTTTACAACACTTTTTTTGGTGAGCTGTGACAGAATGATTTTGTACTCTCATGTACAGCTCAAAATGACTGCCTCATGTTATTTTTGTGTTTGTGTGTACCAGTGCTTCTTGCTGTAAAATACATTCAAGTGATACACTTGAATGTGTCTTAGGTTATCACTCCAAGTAATTCTTTGAAACAGTCAAATTGTGAATTGTTTTTTTAGTAGAAAGTGTCTTTCACAGCAAATTACACAAAAGAGCAATTGAAATTAAGTCTCTGTTCATTAGATTAAGATTAAGAGCTGAACTTGAAGTACAGTTATTCACTACATTGCCATGTTCTTTCCATAGTTTAGAGGTTAAAAGATTTTTCTCACAGATCATACCACTTTTAATCTGCAGTCTTTTCTGTCAGTTCCCATCTTATCTGTATCTACATAACTTTTTTTGAGGTATGTGCTAGAGTGGGTGAGATTAACATGTAGTGTGGGGTTTTATTTAGCATTTCCCTGGGCATATGACTCACCCGCTGTGCTTCTAGAAAAGTAAAAAATTTCAAAATGTTACTTGACAGAGGCACATTCTGACGAAAACTAATACGGGTGCACTGTCTGGGTCTTCAATAATATTAAACTCCAGAACACTGCCACAGAGAGCAAAAATATGCAAATGTTTATAGATTATAATTGAGGACACTATTTAAACTTTAGATAAGGTTAAGGATCAAAAAGGAGAGTTCCTAATTTGGGGTTTAAAAGTACAGGTATGTACCGAGCTGAAAGAACAAAATCGTCTTTTATCTAAGATTTTAAGGGAATTAAGAGACTTTAAACCTTTCATATGCAAATAGTTTCTGCAGAAAGTTTTTTTCTCTTTTGTGGTAGAAAGCCAATTTAAGTGCGGTCATGGTGTTTTCCCCCCAGATTTATGATCATCCAGTTGCAAATACGTTGAGGTTCTCCATTTCTGTCCTGTCCTCCAGCACACCTTCAGTCTTTATCTGCTTACTTTACTTCTCCAGTCCGTAACTGTCCTTTAAGCTGACTGTGACTAGACAGAAATGTCCTTGGAAGCATTTGTTACCTTTGTGTTGGCCAGTCAAAATCACTGCTGAGGTTTACAGATGATTAATTTCACTGAAAAATCTAAGATGACAAGACAATACATCTGTATTCCTAATGGAAACTGCTTGCAGTGATGTATTTGTTTATACTGCTATGCCTAAGAAACCAAAAGGTCTGCTGCAAGTCAGAATCATGGCTGTGCTGTGACATGCAGCCTTCAGCTGTCATGGTGCAAGTATAGTTTCCATTTCCTACAAGCTCTGGTGACCACGTTGCCCAGTTTTTAAAGAAAGAAGGCAAGTTCAAAACCCCATATGTTTATGTTTTGTGCATTTTTTTTTCCTAACCCAAAGTATTTTAACATACAGCCCAATACAATGGAAAAAAAGGAAACTTTTGTAGTCTACATTTTTTTTTTCTATTCTATTTATTAGACATGGAACTGTTAATCCTTTTTTTCTTTTCCTTACTCAAACTCCTTTCTTGTTGACAAATACTAAAGTCTTAAAAAAATGGCTTTAATAATCTCAAAATCAGTATCGGTATATCCCAAATTAATGGTATTATTGACTAGGCAAAACAAAAAAATCTGGGTTAGATGCACAGAGTTTTTGAGAAATCTTTTTCCTCTTGCCAAGCAGTATTGAGTCTGCCTCAATGTTATTGCCTAAATGTTTCATAACCTCTTGGTTCAAAACACAGGTCTGAATGAGGCTGACAAAACTTTAGAATTTAGGCTGCTCACTGAATATGAGAGCCCAAATCACTGGGATATACTGAAGGTTTTTCCTTGAAGTCCACTAATTATAGTGGTGTCATTTTGTGCAACACATTTAAAAAACAAATATATATGACCTAGGAAGGAAGAGTGTTAGTTTCCCAGTCTTGCTTTAATAAATTGCTAGTGATTTCTGCAGGTTCTTGTTTCCGTGTACAAAATAGAAACAGTGCAATTAGAAATCCAACTTTCATGGATGGTGAATGCCTCCTTATGTATCTGTGGAATACTTCACTAAGTGGCAAAACTTGAGGATCCAAAGTTCAGCAATATACTAGTGCTTAATAAGAGTAGTTTGTTTCTGTGTTTTCAAGATGACTTAACAGCTTTCTGAGTTATTTTTTTCCCTTACACATCTAAGGAAGCAGTTCAGTTGGATAAAATCTGTATGAACTTGATATTTGTATCTCAAGATTTACAGTTCCAATGAATACATGAGGGTCTTTGAATTAATTTGTTCACTATTGTAATAAGTTTGTTACCTGGTGGTCTGCATTCAGCATCATGTAAGCACCTTATTTTGGTGTAATAGGCTGAAATTTAATACAATCAGCTTAATTTTTCTCAGTATGCAAGGTGCTGCACTAGATTCCTGATGAAATGTCCTGATCAAATGAGATCTATAATTCATATTTTAGCACTTTATATATTTTGGCAACATCCTTGTTTAATCCTTCCCAGGAGAAGGCAAAAATAATCTGCTCACTGATGAACTTTCTGAGTGTCAGGATACCAGGGGATTTCACATTCAGAGCATTTCAGTTTCAAAGGATGCAGATGGATATGCAGTGACATTTTCAAAAGCTGTGAAGTAGTCAATCAATAAATCAACAAGACTCTTCTGGAATTCAGAACCCAATGGTGATGCTTTCTCAGAGACAGTCTGTGAGTTTCACTGATTATCAAGGACTTCAATGGTTCAAAAAAACACTTGTAGGTGATTAAATATTTCATGAATTTTAGCCAGCATGATTTTGAATTCTTGATTTTGTTTAGTTTCAGCATTGCTTCATATGCTAATAATTTTTATTCATGTTGTGTTACGTTTCAGAGACATTTGGAAAAAAGCTGGAGAAAAATCTGGTCATGTGATCTGTGGGCCAGTAAGAAATGAGAAACTTATCTATTTTGTTGATTATTTGAATATCCCTGGAGAGGATAGATATGTGACAATTCAATCCCATGTGCTGATTCGACAGCATATAGATTATGGACCCTGTACTTCTTACTTAATGTTATAATTTTTGTGTTGTGGTGATAGGATCCCTAAACCAGACAGAAACAGAAAGATGAATTGATTAAAGAGAAAAGTATATGCTCCCTGGAGGTTATAAACAGTTTTAGAAAAGAGAAGCAGAAAGTAAAGGAAGGGGCTGTTGAGAGTTCTGGAAGGAAAATATCCTTCAACTGTTCTTGATGGAGCTTCTGGATGTTGACCCCATTTATTGACCCATTGAGAACATGGATATCTGAGATACTGAAACTGATTCACTAAATTCCAGTTTGCTAGATGTTTAGCCTACACTACCCTCTACCATTTGCTCACCTTCTAAAGACAACAGACAAAACCCAAGAAACCTAATGGTACTGGTCCAAATGAATGGACTTTCTCTGCCATGAGAAGGAAAACACAGAAGATGGCCATTGAAGGATAATTAAGTTGATTTGGGCAACTAAGATTAATTCCCTTCTTACTTTCCAAATGAGAATTTAGTTTTTCAGTATTTAAAATATATTAGTATCCTTTCACCAGAATCTGTGTAAAAGTAAATTTTCCAGTGTAAAAATCAACTTACTAGTATTTTATGTCATTCTGTTACAGAGGGTTATTACTTTGTGTAAATACTTCTTCGTTATCAGAAATGCATATTAGATTCTTGTTCATTTACAAGCTCATCATTTTTATGTGATGTGAAGAAAATATATGACAACAAAGGCATTGTGAATGATCTGGTAAGTACAGAGGTACTCAGAATTTAAAAAGCAAGTTAAATACACATAGCTGTCTGTCTGTGTATTGTCAAAAGGAGGTGCACAGATAGCCAGGCCTTCCACACACAGAACCAGCCCTACTTCTGTGGCATTAGGAGGCTGAGTGTAGCTACTCAGTTCTGTGCTTCTTCACCATGTGTTCAAGGATTTTTATCCACACCCTTAAAACTTCTGTTTCATGAAAGGTTCTTCCTTTCACTGGCGTGTACACTGTGATCTGACTATAATTGTGACAAAGTGAGGCAATAATGTCTGTACCGTTCTTGCATCTTTTAATGCAAATTGATTGTATATGCTTTTTCTCTAGATCATGCTTCATCCCATGAAGGAATGACACCACACTGAGTATCTTGTTAAGGCACAAGAGGTAAAGACAAAAAAAAAAGAAACGACTGGTCAAATCTGTAACATCTCTAGCTTGGAGAAATCAATCAAGTCTAATTCAGAGACCTGCAAAGTTAATGTCTCAATGCTCTTGTGTTTTACTCCCAGAGCTATGTGCTATTTGAGCTTGCTTTTTTTTTCCCCCCCTGGAATTTCAAAGAAAAAAAAAAAAGTTAAAAAACTTTTTGTTTTCTTACAAAGATTTAAGAGTTCAGATTTCAAAATTCCTACTACTTAAAAGAGTTGATGCTTCTTTCTTTTGAATTGTTTTGAATTCTTTTGAAACAAAACCAAACCAAAAATCAAAAACCTGGTTTCTACAAAATAAATCAAATTAGGAAAAAAAGCTGACCATGCCATTAAGGAATATAAACATAACCATTTGAGAATTCTAAAATAGAGTAAAAGTCATTACAAATGCATGGGAAGAAAGAGAATGCAGTATACTATGAAGTTCTAGGAAGGATTTGTTGATTTAAGCAGGGAAGGCTATTTATGACTTTTCCATAACAGTGTTTTTTTTAAAGATGGTACCTGCTTAGCCTAGTTCAGATGTGCAGTAACTTCTCAAGAAAGAAGAGTCTCTTCACATTTAGACTACTGTAACACAAATGACAGCAATTCAAAGCCTCCTTTGTTATTGTTTTATCTTTTCATTTTACTTTTTAAGTGGCCTCCTTTTAAAGTCACCTGGAGTTGTGTCATCTGAAGAGCCAGTAACAGTATCTATTGGATGATGCTGCAAATAAAGGAGCATGCCACCTCATACTCTGATGATCTTTGGTAGTTTTTTAATTATTGACATCTGTTAACTTTGTCTGCTCTTATCCATGTTGATTGTGTGCATTCTGAAACTGACTTGTACTTCCTTTGGTCATGCTACACTTACCCAAGTGTGTTCGGAGCCATTTTCATTCAAACAAAATCTCTGTCATCAGAACGTTTTGTGAGAATGTAATATCTTAATTGCAACAGAAATTTTGAACAAAATACTATGTGATAAAAATTGTGACATTATTCTTAATTTTAGAATGTCAGTCCTATTTTGATACTTCCATGGCTATTTGTATCTCAGATTTCTTGTAGGACAGAAATGATTCTTCACCTGAGGTCAAGCCTGCAAATGTATTATTCCAGTGTTGTGTCACTAATATTAATCAGGCTACATTTTCTTTCTTAGGTATGATAGGCAGAAGGTAACTATTAAAGAAACTCATAGTTGTCAGTATGTTGCTTATATGAATCCAACTGCTGGCAGCTTCTCTATTAAGCCTAGGCTCCAGGTATGGTTTGAAGTGTCATATTGTAGAAATCCTGTATTTAATACATGAAATAATTACTTTTTAGCTTTTCACTACAGTAGGTAGGAGATGAAAGGGAACAGGAGAAAACATAGTGTTTGAAATTTAGTTCATGTTCAAAATCTTGCTGTTCCTATAGCTAAACAAAAAGAGACACATCATATTTATTATGATATTGAGAGTTCCCTGAATTTCATAGCAATTGCAGTCTCATATGATCATTCACCTGTCCGATATATCCTTGGGGCTCCTAGCCAGATGTGCAACTGCTGTGGAACTGCATCAAGTATGAGGCTAGAAATGAAGTATTTTCTGTCTTATTTTCATAAGTAGCTTTGTGTTCATCAGGCTGGACTGTTATTTAACACTTTGTTGTCTCTTACCTGCTGTCTGATGCTGAAGAATCTTCATATCTTTTTCCCTTTTTATTTTCAGAGATATTTTGCAGTATTTGCTTTCATCTTTCTTTCTTACTGACCCTAAGGCTAGCTCAGTTGGTTAGAGCTTAGTGCAAATACTTCCAAAATTTTGGATTCAATCCCTGTATAGGCCATTCACTTCAGAGTTGGACTTTATGGTCGTCATGGGGTCCCTTCCAACTCAGAATATTCTATCATTCCATAAATCAGATTCCCCTGATTATCATCTATAGCAAGACAGTTTGCTTCCACCTCCATCAACAAGCTCTTACTCCGTCTGTAATCACGAATATTCCAGCCACAATACAAGCAGATAAATGTCCTCACCAGGTGGTGGTTCAAAACTTTCCACCAACTGCTACGAAGTTCCACTATATATTTAATATTGGTAGTCTCTCTGATGGCTTTCTATATAATATATTGATCTACCTAAAAATACTCTATTATTGCAGCTCTTTATTAGATAATGATTGTGCATTGGATTGTGGACTAATGAAGAACAGATGCCTTTTGTGCAAAGTACAAGATAGTCCCTGCCCTAAGGTGACTATGATCAAGTAGTTGAGATGTGGAGAAAGGTGCCAAAGAAAACGTATTTAGGAGAAATAGAGCAATGGTTTGTGAAGATTGCTATGCTTACTCATTTTTTGGAGGGCAACATTTCAGAGGGAAGTACAACTTTCTGAAGATTAGTTTAGATTAGAACAAAACAGAGACTGAAGAAGCTCTGAATCAATAATCATGGGATCACACAATCATTAAGGCTGGAAAATACCTTTAAGATCGAGTCCAACTGTTAGCCCAGCACTGCCACATCCACCACTAATTCACATCCCTAATTGCCATATCTAGACAATTTTAAAATACCTGCAGGGTTGGTAACTCAGCCACGTTCCTGGGCAGATTGTTCCAGTACTTGACAATCCTTTTGATGAAGCAGAGGCTGAAACCAGTAACCAGACACCAGAGCAGAGAATAAAGAGAAGAACGAGGGAAGGATATAACATTGTCAATCTGAATCTGGATTAAGCAGTGACTCTCTATCACAAATAAATTATTTTTCCTTAATTTTAAGTAGTTTAAACATGAACAGTTATAGACAGCTTTGCTAGTAGTTTGTTTGGAATCTGCCTGTTTGGATGTACTGTGCAAATATTTTGAGCCTTTACTTGCACCAGCTTCTAGTCCTTCTGTGCATAGAGTGTGGGTACATCAATCACTACATTAATGGAATGTTTTTTCTTGAAAACATTTTTCATGTGCTCTTTTTGAGACATTTCTTAGCTATTATTTTTCTCTTTCACTATATGGTAGATTGTGAAAGACCAAGTGTAGCAGCTGCAGTCTCCAGTCATCTGTTGGAACCACTGAGGAATATTCTTTCTAGGAACATCTCAAGCTAAAATGAACTTCATGCTTCTGTGAACCCAGTCTTATTTGAGGGTGCCATGCAGCATGTGTAAGCAGAATATCTAAAAAGGGAGCAAGCAGTTAATCATGTTGCTACCAATGTTTCCATGAAGTTACTTTATACTGTTCAGAAGTTGTTGCAGTGCAGACTCACAATGCTCTTAATGGAAGGCTTATGCGGGGCACCATGCAGCAACAGTGCTGATAAATACATACCATATTGATGCCCTTAGAGAAGGGTAGATTATGGCTCTGTGTTAAAACTAACTCCATTTTGTTTGTTTAAACAGAGATTCACCCTTTTTTGCACTCCACTTGTTTTCTGAGGTTGGAAAGATGACCTATAATGCTGTAGATAGTCTATCTTTTAGTTAGTTAGTGATGTAACAGGCCATTATAAGAAAAGCAATATTTAGATTTGTTTCCAAGAAAAGGAAAATGCTTTTAAAATGAGATCAATTTAAAACAAGGACAGGTAATACCTTAAGCATATACTAAATTATGCCCCTACACAGCAGACTTGAAGTTGCTTTGTTGACCAGCCTTGTACTTATTTTAAGTCTAAACCAGCCAAGACTTCGAAGTGTCTTCATAGATTTATTTTATTTATCCATAGTTTTTTTTCCATATGTATGCTTACCTTATCTCAGTTTAATGTTACTTGTTTTTCTTATGTCAGGAAATATTTTAGTGCACATTACAGCCCAAAATCTCAGCTTCTGTTTCTGAAATCTGATTAACTACATTTACTTTGTTTTCCTGCACAGAAGAAAAACAGCCAGTTTTCAGAAGATGAAGAGGAGATTTTACTGAATAAGTGAGGCACAGAGTTCATTGTTGCTCCTTGTCATTATTTGTAATCTTTCTTAAACATATGCAGTTGTTCTAGTCATGCATTAATATTGGTGATTTCCAGAAAGAGACAGAGGCCCATGCTGGCAGAGATTAGTTTTGTTAAAGCAGTTTCTATTATTTGCAGTGTCAAATGATTTAACACACAAACTTTTCTTCTCATTGAGTTGGACTAGGATTTCAGTGTCATCGTTTTTCACTTTGCAAATAATCAGGCAGGAGCTATGTAAGAGAAGGCACTCTTAACAAAGCAGTCTATTGTAGAAGTTTCTCTCCAAAAGGATTAAAGAAATACTTAAATTACAAAGATAATCGTGTGGATCTTTCATAGGGACTGTAGATTTTGTTAGGCTGATTTAGAGGTTGATGTGATAATCATCATAGTTGCAGACAGAAGCCTTCTCAAGTATCACTGGTTTTGCTTGAAAATGTTGGTAAGCCATTATCTTCTCTCTGAAGTCTAGTGACTGAGACTAGTACCTCAGTTTGGCAAATAAAGTGACAGGGTGTCTTAGCCTTACAATGCGGCAGTCCTGGAAAAGTGATTGTGAAATTAAATCCTGTAGACTATTTTTGCACCTTTTTCAGTTGGTGGTTTGTTTGGGGTTTTTTTTATGGATCCATTGTGAAATTGTGAATAAGGCTGATAAAGTTCTGCAGTGAAGTCAAAGAGAATTGGCTTCCAGTTTTGGTTGAACAGGTTTCTACCTCTTTATTAGATGCAACCAGATTAGACATATCTCTTTTTTTTAGGAAGGTTCTTATCAATTTTTTTTCAGGGGTTGGCCTTTTTTAGTGCCATGAGACACAAAGAGAATGAAGGGGATGCTTTTTGGTTTGTTTTATTCATACATGGAAAAAAATAGAGCATAAGACCCAACGTACTGCCTCTAAGATCTAACCTGCTGAATTAGACTTTCATCCCTTAGAATCTGTACCTGATTTAAAAGAAATAAAAATTTGTAAATATTTTTTACGTGCTTGTATAACTTATTAAAGGATCAATTGCAAGAGAATTCTTTTAATGTCTAAAACAGTTTTTTTGGGGAAGAATTACCTCAATACACACTTTTCAACATTTTAGCAATTACATCTGATTTGGGGGGAAATTCTCATCTGACCTCATTCATCCCATAGTGTTCCATGATCAGCAGATAAAACCATGTTTTCAGTAGTCTGGTCTAGATATTCCAAGGGTAAATTAAAGTAAATTTTTCATGAAGTGACTTCTTGTCCTTCAGCCTTTATGGTGCAAACTGCCAGACATGAAATTCTCATGTGCTTCTAGTGCCCAGTCAACCTCACTTCAAATTAACTAGGTCTCTGTTCTGAGCCAAGTCAGGGCTTATCAGGATCTTGGAGTGATGCTTTGAAGCAACTAAATGTAAAGAACAAGCAACCAGACAGCTCTGGTCACTGTAGTGCAGACCCTCAATATTTGGCAAAGGAGAAGAACTTTTCTTTCCACTTGCTCAAATACTGGAAAGAAATAAAATGCTGATGTGAAGGTAATATATGTAAAGGTGTCAGGAGAACTTTACCTCAAAAACAGACAATTAAAAAAAGAGAAGGAAAAAAAAAGTGTTACACAGTAAGAAACTGAGAAACTTGACTAAGGAGGTTGTTGAAGTGTATGTTACTTTATTGGTGTTCTGCCATCAGGTGCCAAATCAGTCATTTCCTAGAAGCCCCTAGGGGTTATGCACTTCTGATTGGAGTAGCTTGTCAAGGCTGGCAGCATACATCTGCCCCCTGGAGGTTTTCCAAATCACACAGAAGAAAGATTATGGGATGCAGGATTTCAGGGTAAACTAATAGATATTTGAGTCTGTTGAGTTCACTGCTTCAAGAATGTGTTTTGTTGTTGCACAGGTTTGATAAAATCACAAGCAAAACAGTGGAATTTACAGTAACAAGACCTGTGGTTTTCAGCTCAACCCTTTGTTTTCTTTATTTTTGAAAAATGGGTCATCAAAATGTATTTTAGCGTCTGTTTAAATACTTCGCAGAATTCTGGTAATTTCTCCACTTTTTCCAAAGCAACTACTTCACAGGATACAAAGATGTGGTTGGAGTTCTGGTAGTTAGCAGTTTGCTAGAAATTTTTGCATGCCATTGAACATGTATTGATTTAGGGGTATAAAACTGAAGTGGGTGAACATATCTCCTTGTTGCATGTTGTCATTTAGTCACTTAAACTTTCCATATGCAAAGACAAGAAATTAACTTGAGTGAAATGCTCTTCTCGGGTTTAAGGTCTATGTGAGCAGTGTAGGAAGGAACATTTTCTTCCTCTTCCATTCCATATGGACAACGAACAATACTTCTGAATCTTGGACATGGCCAAATAACGATCTGTTTATGGCCGGATTTGGGGGACAACCCTGTCTGGTAGCCTTGGGCCATGGCCAAACCACCACAGTGTGAGTAGACCAAGGCTTTTTAATTCTTTGGCTTTCAGAGGGCAGGACATGCTGTTTTGCTTTCAGAAGTGCTGTGTGTTTTTCAGTGTCTTCATGGTGTCTAACTTCTTGTGCCCTCCTTCCCTGGTCAAATGAGGTGCAGTGTAAGATATGGGCTTAAGTGGTCGTTTCCCCCATGCTGTTTCCAAGCAGGGAAACTTCTAAGCCTCTGTTAACGAGCATGAGGATTTGCTTTGCTAGGTTTTGTGGCAGCTTGTTCATAACAGCCAACATTGACCTTAGCCTCTATTTTAAATGTGACCACACTCAAATACAATTGTTATGGCTTGTTTTCTTTCTGGAAACCCAGGCCAAAAAGCATTGCATGTTTGTACCACAACTAGCACAATGGTCGCATGCCATGTCTCCCTCTGGGCCACAGCCAAACTAACAGAGCACACCTCAGTTTTTGTTTTCTGGGTTTTTTCACATGAGAAAGCCTTCCTAAATAAATTCACTGAAGGAAAAAAAAAGAGTCTTTCAGAAATAACAGAATTTCAAATGAATCTGACTCTTCAATGCAATTCCCAGACATTTTTTGTATAGTCATGGCTGTTCTTGATGGGGACTTTCATGGCTGCAATATCTCTTTCTGGTACATTCATGCAAGGATTTCTTTGATCTTTACCACTAGATCATGTCAAAATGTGTGTGTTTGATATGGAAAAAAAAGGCAAACCGCATTTCCCTTTGGATGTTATGCAGCAAATTAGTGATACGTAAATAAATTGAAAAAAGTAAGGAGGGGTCAGCAATGTGCTGCCATCTGCTAACATGCATTTCACATTTTTTCTGTATCAACATGTTAACAGGTTATGAGTGATTGCCTCCTTTCCTTACAGGTAGATCTTGCCAGTTTGTACATCAAGATTGGTGCCAAGAACATGCCCACAGTGTTTTTGCTGACAGATGCCCGAGTTCCAGATGAACGCTTTTTTGTGCTGATTAATGACTTGATGGCATCAGGTGATTAAACCAACACATTTCTTGAAAGATCTTTTCCAATGACAAATGATCTGTGTTTCCATTGAACTTTAAAGAGATTATTTCTCTCTGAGACATTTGTAGGGAGAGCTTTTAGAGAGGCCAAGTCAACCCGTACAACTTGAGCAACTTAAGAAAGCATTGCCCACTGAGAAGACAAATTGCTAAGGCTAATCATGCATAAGTGCATTGATTTGGGGAGAAATTGAAATCTCTCTTTGACTTAATGCTATATTTGCTTTGGTGTGATTTCACTAACTTCAAGCACTGTCTTCATGACTGCACAAGTGTAACATGCAGCAGTGCAGATTCACCCACGTTTTGAAGAGTAACGAATCTGAATTCTGAATGTGGGATTCTGGGGATAGGATGGAAGAAAAAAATGAGAATAATATTGTGCACAGTTGGAGTATATATTGAAAGATCTTTTAAAAAGTTATTATTTACTTTTGCAACCATAATAATAAACAGTTAATAATAAACAGTTTACTGACAGCCTGTGAAAAAAAGGAACCGCTATTCTGAGAGACACGTTATGAGTCAACTTTCTATCAGGGCAAATATTTTTGTCATTTCAAAATAATGTCATTTCCTTTCCCTTAAAAAAAATAAATTCTTTTTAAGTGAAAAAGCATAGGGAACAGGAGGAGACTGTTTTTATGGAACTATTTAGTATCATAGCATAGCTCTAGTTATGTGCTTAAACCCCATTGGGCTAAATCCCATGTAGAAGATTATTTGTCATGTGTTGTGTAAGGTTTGTCTTACCCCTTAGTCTTTTCACAGGAGAGGTTCCAGATCTGTTCAGTGACAAAGATATGAAGGTCATCATTGCAGAAGTTAGAGAAGAAGTCTGAGCCCTGGGCCTGATGCACACCAGGGGACACTGCTGGGGTTCTTCTCAAGTAGTGGCTGCAGTTGAAAGTAAGTGGTGCTGTTAGTGCAACTGTAAATAAGCTCCCTAATTACACATCCAGGAATTCTGTATGAATACTCAACTCTTAAACATTTACACAAATAATTTAATTTTCACAGAAAATATTAATTCTTTCTACTTTTTCTATTCCATATAAAACTGGAAAAAATAAAAATACCCATGTAGATATTTCCAGGTTTAAAACTGTTCAGTGATACACATTAATATGATACCACAGTTGCAACAAGTGCCTCTCCTAAATTCTGTTTGACGATGTTGTTGAGGCAGACTGTAGTTCTCTCCTGAAGGCTGGAAAGCAGAAGCTGGGAAAACTGGTTTTGAAGTGGCATCTTTATGAACTTTCAGTTTATGTAGGCTTCAATTTCACGCATCATCTGAAACATCTGTATAGCTGGTAAGAAAATGAGAGATCTGAAAACCATTAACTCTCTAAAAACAGAATGTTCTGAAAGGGATGTATGCCCTATACTTTCTGTATTGAAATGATCTGACTGGGGATGGGAAGAGCCTTCCCATAGCAGATTATTCTAGAGTGGTCTTCTGTGCAGGGTTTTTAATTCATTTTCTGAAGTGTTTAACCACCACTGATCTGCAGACCATTCTGATCTGAGTTTTTTATCAAGTTCTTACACTTTACAACATACCACTTTCTCTTTTTTCCCCTCTCATCTATTCTTTTTCCAATCCTGTTTTAGTTTTGCTGATGTTCCCTCCTATCGCTAACTTTGTCACCATTACTTCTGTCTCTCCACAAATTTATTCTGTAACTTAATGGAATCTAGTGTGACATACTCTGTATTGTTTTCACTTATACAGGCTTCAGTAACATGGCCAATAGTGGTGCTAGCCTTCTGCATATCTCTTTCTGACAGTGCTGTTTGTCTCTGTTTCATGACTATTGTTTGTGTATTTTTTTTTAAAAAAGGACAGGGAAAAAATATTATTTCAAATATCTCTCTCAATTTTCTCTTTTCATTTCCCCCCCCCCCTTTTTTGTTTCCTTTTTCCCCCAGTAGTCTCTTCATTTCTTTTCTTTTTTTTTTTTCTTCTTTTTAAGAGCATTTTGAAAAGCAGCTTTCAAATGCCTTTTACCTTGCAACCATTTCACTAGTCCCCTACTGTGCAAATTAGCACTTCTGGAGGCAAGAACAGGAGATATCTATTCGTGTTGCAAGGAAGCAAAACAGGGACATTATAGTACTGAAGGAGACATAAATTTCATGAGTTAACACGCTGGCTGATACCTACGTGAACTTTTAGTTAGTGCTTGGTGACCTATAACCTTCTCAAGAATAGAAGACTAATATAATGTGAAAGAGCACAGAAGGGACAATTTAGACAGTTTCGTAAAGTTAAAACTCAGTGAAGTGATACAGAGTCATTTTTCCATTTCATTTTAGAAAAATCAAGATTCTACATTAAGCCACATTTCCCTTGTGCCCACCTATAATCTTACATTCTGCACTTCTGTTTACGGTGAGGAACCTGTAGCTCAGGAACCAAAACTATCCCTTGCCATTCTTTTTATCACCATAATTCTTTGGTTTTGTGTTGGTTTTGTTTCAATTGTTTTCAATCTGGAGCCTGCAATTAATTCTGCTATTAGCGTACTGAGAACATGCCATTTAAGTAGGTGCAAATTTAAGTTGAAAGTATGTCAGGTGAGGACAATAGATTTCACCATTATAAGAGTTCACAACTGAAGGGTACCTGAGGACATATATGCACCTGAGGATTTCAAAAACTTTCATGATGAACAATGAAATAAATTATAATGGAAGAATGTTGCTCAAGGAAACAAAGTTGATGGTCAAACTGTAAATGTTAATGTGCTGACAGTGCTAAGGCACAGGTAAGATAAGAAGTTTCTAAGACTCAGTAATTTACTGGAGCTCTAGAACTTTTTCAACATCCCAAATCTCTGTGCAATAATCACTCTTAAATAATCTGCACATTACCAGCATTTCTTGGAAAAATAAAGGCTAGAAGAAGCAACTATTTCTTGAAAGTATGGATATGAGATCAGTCAGTCTTGCTGTCTCTTGAGCACCATCTGATTGTATTTTACTCTTTTGATCATGGTAACCCTTCAACTTTTCCCCAAAAATGTGAACACTGTGCCTAAATGTCTTTCAGCCCTATGCCCTACATGAACATGCTCTCAAGTGTACGCTTTCCAGTAAGGGTACTCTTTGCAGCATTTCATATTTCCATGTTTTTAAAGTTCTCATCGCAGTTTTCTCAGTGCCTTAAACATTACTATATATTCTAAAGCCAGATATGTTAAATGGCTTTTTTTTAACTGAATCGCTGTTATTCAATCCTTGTGCAGCCAGTTCTCTTCCTGAGCTGCTGATCTGTGTTACAAATACTTGCTCCTCCTTCTTCATTGTGTATTTTCCTCATGTTTCAAGGTTTAAAGTCCCTCAATGGCTGCTGTGAAGTCCCAGCATTAAGAACTGAATTTGCTAATTTTAGAGGAAGACCATTTCTCAAATTTCCTTCCAATTTGGCCTGACTACTTTAGTCATCACATTCTTATAATGGTCTTTTCTTTCTATAGTCCTGTCAGGATTTAGCTGGCTCCCCATTTTATATGGAACTTAGCAGTACGGTAGTTTTCATTCTTCAGCCAGAATTAATGTCAAACATAGGCAGAGTGGGTGTCCTGCATTGCTACAGGCAATCTTGTCCATATTTTTATTTTTACTTTTCTTTTCAATTACTGTCTTTCATTTCCAAGTCCTCTTTCATTAGGACACATTAGCCTTTTCCTTGTGGTCTCTTTCACCACTGACAGAACATCTATTTTTGTCTGTGAATCTGAGAGGAACTTGTGAAGGCCCATCAAAGCTCAGCTTTTGGCCAGATCTCATGGTTTTTCCTTTGAGGGCATAAATACACATCTGTCCACTCGACTGCTTTAATTCCAGCAAAAAAAGAACTATGTTTTTAGGGTTTCTGATTCTATGTTAAACTAATACTGACCCCAGAATTGTTTTGAATTTTGGTTTGGGGTTTTTGTTGTTTTGTTTGATTCAGTGGGGAGTAGCTGTCAAGGATTTCTAAGTTCTGTAGCACATAAAACATCTGTTTCTGCAGTTGGCAGGCTCTTACAGAGTTCCTGTTTCTCTATGAAAAGCTCCAGGCTTTTCTGATTTGGATGTCAGCCATCTCTTTTTGAGTACTCAGAGAGCTGACTTTTAAGAATTCATCTGTATTAGTAAATTTATGAAGGGCATTTTATGGTTCTGAGGACTACTAGCATGACATGGTTGGCATCCATATGGCTTAGCTTTTTCTGTGCTCTGCTCACAAAATAACGACAGTGGTGTAGGGCTGGCCAGGACTGATTCCTGATCTGTACAGCTCCTCACTCCTGCTGCAGCACTGTGGGAAAACCATGCAAGTGAGTGCTCTTAACACTTAAATTAGGATGGACCCCATCTGACCAGTGGTCAAGCATGTGCCAAGGCACTCTTTAATTGCCTGTCTTGCTCTGTTTGAAGCACTTAGTGAACCTAGAAGCCTTGCATATCTGAAATGAGCAGGAGGAGGTGGAGCCAAAAAATAGTGTAAGAGACACATCTGTAGTGAGAGTGACATGTGAGTGTGAAGCTCAAATGGGACACTTGAGAAAATAGGGGATTTGTGTTCTTAGGAGTGGTGGATGCAGTATGGAAGTTGATATTGATTTCACATGATAACAGCTCTTTTTTCCACAATGATTGTCTTCATTACTCAGTTATGCAAATTTAAATCTTAAAAATGTCACATGAAAGATTCTTGCATAGTCCCTCTAAATCCACATTTATTTAAAAAAAAAGGCTGGGTTTATCATGGAAAACTCCTAATATTTTTCTATTACTATATGAAATACTTTCTCGGTAATATTTATATCCCAGTTGTCTTGCAAGACACTCTCCATTTCTAACAAAGAGAATTTCCTACTCATTTTTTATCTCCTCTGTCAAATTAAATAGTAATGTATGGCCTAGACAGGAGATAATTTTTTTCTAAAATAAGACCTTGCTTATGCAAAAATTGGTCAAAATGTCGTCGGTAATAATTACTCAATTTTCATCACAGCTCTCTTGCTATCAGACCACATGGAATCTTCATTAATCTGTGTGCAGAGCATGCAGTGCACAAGGTCCTTTATAGTATGGGGAGTTCACTGGGGTGGGGATGCAAATGAACCCCAAAAATATGCCATATCAAATTTATGCCTGATGTGAATTTACCAAACTTCACTAAAGCTAAAGGAGAAAGCAAGCTTATGCTGTGGTGAGGATCTGGTTACACAAGCATGTATGACTACCCTTTGAAGTGTATTCTGTACCCTATATTTTTGTTGTCCACAAAAAAATAAACAAAGAGATATTTATCTAATCAGGGTGTTACATTGTATCTAGGCCTGTACTGGATTTTCATGCCTAGCAATACAATATAGCAAAAATCTCTCAGTTGTAACCTTTTGGTTTTGAGAAAAATAATGGAAATTATAAATAGGGTGTTTCAGTTTGAACTCTAGGACTAGCTATTCCAAGAAGTAATTTTTCCATATATGGGCAACATGAGCAGTGTAGGAGGATGTAGAAGATGAAACTTCAAGCAAAATTGTGTATGGTTTCACCTTTGGAGGTGTGATAGAATTGGTTTGGCACTACTGCTATAGCAAGAGCACTTGTAGGAAGCACATCAAAGCAGGGACAGATATCTCTAGGCTCTCCATTACTGCTGCTACCAGAGCAGGGCTGGTTTGAAGATCTGAGAAGGTGGCTACTAGTGGAATAAAAGAAGAGAAAATGGGGTGCCCTAAGCTTCAAAATTGCTTATCATGCATCTTGGTGTTACAACTGAACATATATTTTCTTCAGAAACTGAGGTGACACAAGGGAGAAACAATGTTTAACTGAAACATATATAGTGTAAACAAGTACTAAATTCAGAAAACTCACAGAAGTGTTCAAAGTCTCTGAGAATCATTAAAGAGACTTAGGGGATTCTTTCCATGCGTTTCTTCTCTTCTCTGATTCAGATTTTTGGCGTAGACATTATTTTTTCTTGTATCTTTTTGATTCTTTCTTCTGGGTTTACCCTTCTTTCTCATCAGCCTGATAAAATTTTGCTGTAAATTCCAAGATTTTTCTGTGTCTTTGTACAGTTTATTATCATTTTCACTACTTGGTTGGAATTCTATGTGGACATTTCTGCCATTTGTGTCTTCATGCTGAACAGATTCAAAGCAGATGATGTTTTCTTCTGTACCTTAAACCAACTTGATGATTGGCGTGTCTTTGTAACATCCTTGAACAACCTGAACTCTGCTGTGTTTTTGCATGGCTATCTGCATTTCTTACTAAGTTCTTAGAGACAGAAGAGAAAGGATGTGACAGCATAAAATCCAAGCTTTATAATAACCAGGAAACAGTTTTTCTTCAAGAGATGTTTCTGAATGGCAAAGATCATCTTGGTTCGACTTGGTTCTACAGTCTATCTTATGTGCATGAATTCTTGTCTTTTGTGTTCCAGTGCAGAGATGTACTTCTAGAAACTATGAGATAGTGGCAATTCTTTTCCATTTTCTATGTGAACTTTTTTCCAGATACCCTTGCACCTTTTTACTATCTACTCATCACTTTACTCTCTGACTGCTTTAAAAGTCAGTGAACTGCTGTCCCAGGTCAACCTCTTCCTTTCTTCACTCCTTTTTTTCTTCTTTTCTTTCAACTTTTTACTCTTCTTCCTTCTTTATTCAGTTTTCTCTTACTAGTATGTCAGTAGTCCAGAAGAAGAATGAACTTGTCACTTCCCGGGCATGCCTGACTGGGCTCTGTCCAGGCTCCTGTGGCCATTGGACAAGTTATAAACTTTTCTGAAACCATTTGGATGTTTGCCAGTGGAATTTACAATATCAATGCCATATGGTTTGAGAAGCCCTATGCAATAAAAATAGCTCCTTTCCTAAGAGGCATAGAGGAGAGATTCCAGTCTTAACAGTTTGGTATTTGTCATTTTGCTAATCAGCAAAGAGCAAATACAATGGCCAAAGCATGTGCTAACTGTAGTAAGTAGGTCCACAGATACATCTGAGGACTAGATTAACCCCTCCTTCCCAAATGTGAGTTGCTTTGGTTAGGCCTGGTGATATTAAGAACCAATAACATTTTGTTTTCTTTCGAATATTTTAGCCTACCGTTTCTGGACATCTCTTTCCACTTTTGTAAAGAATTCCCATGCAAACTAAGATTCAGATCTCCTTTTCTTCTCCTCTTTTAGGGGAGTGGCGCTGTATATTGAAGTGTCAGGAAGAGGCTTGAATTTAGAAACTCAAGAACTGGGTTTCTGTCACCATGACCAGCTGAATGTGCACCTTCTGGCTCTCTGCATACCAGTCAGTTCCTGTGCCTGCATTATCAGCTATTGCTATCAAACTGAATAACTGATGCCAGCATGGGAGAGAGGGAAAGGAAGGTGCAAGTATGCTGTTTGTACAATGGAAAAGGAGCAAAACTTATTTGCACAAGGTCACCGATGAAGTTTATTAACTCCAAATTTGGTGAGGAGCTTCAGCTGCGTACTGGCTGGTGCTGGTCCATGTTAATGGTAGGCCTCTCTTTGCTGGCCTGTGCTTCTTTCCCTTTTCCCTTCCTCCTCTCCGTAGATTATCCTGTGTTTCTCTCCAGTCGGTGCCGCCCTGTGAGCATAAGCTCGGAAGTTCCCAGCCATGGTTAAGCGCCCTGCTATTGACTGGTTTCATGAGTGGCCACAGGAGGCCCTTTGCTCTGGCAGCAGGAGGTTCATTGAGGAAGCTGAGGGGGTTGAGGTACAGTTTCAAGCTCATCAGTTTTCTTAGAAAGCAACTGAGATCATTGAAAGATCAATAACTGAATAAGCTGAAAAAACAATGGGTATTTTACTCCTTCTTGCATACTTACTGCTTTGGTTGTTCAAGCTCTGCTGTGCTAAAAGCTGAATTTTTATGGTATATCACTGCCTGCTTCCTTCAGCAGAGTTTAGAGAGCTGTCTAGCATAGGCAGAGAAGTGAGGGAAAGAGAGACATTTAATTCATAATACTGTCTTTGCAGAATCCTTCAATTCTAGGCATTTTAGGATCTTATAGATGCAGAGTTTATTTAACCCCTTTCAATGTAGTTAAATATATTCAGTAGTTCTGTGTGAGGCTGAAATATTGCAATGCACAGTCCAGACAAACTAAAGAAGAGTTTTGCCTCTATTCAGCCATTCGACAGGTGAAAAATTCCCTTGTAATGGCAATCTGTGTCACCACATAGCAAATGCATTTAGAGTATTAATATCTAGACAATTATTCTCCCTTTTTTCCTAATTGGAGTGTGACTTGTTTATTTTCAGAAAGAAAAAAAAAAAAAAGAACGACACATGTTACTGAGTTTTCTTTTGGGCCAAAAGAATATACTCATATTATTCTAAGAGTTTTAACAAGCTGCCTCTGTTGTCCCTTCCAGTGTGGGACAGCACGGTCACGCTAGCAGTGAGACTGATGGAGTTATTCACGTAGATTGAGAAAAGATTTAATTTCCTGCAGTGATTGTAATTGCAGTAGTTTCATCGTTATATTTGGGACTGCTTGTTTGTACAAGGGATTTTTGATCATGGGAGAACCAAGGATTTCAGGAATGCTGAAGGAAGAGCTCTCTTTTTACTCGAGGGTAGCACCAGAGAAATCTCTGCGCTTACAGCATTTATTCTCCGTTCGGACCCATACTAGATACATGGAGTCGTTGTGAATTAAGGCGAAGGAAAGGTGCAGGGCTGTCGGAGGCTGCTTCCCCTGCCCCCCCGGGGCCGTGCGGGGAGCGGGGCTGCGGACCCTGTGCGGGCTCTCTGGCTGCCGGCCCTGCGGCGCTCCGGCGGCACAAGGATGCCTCCTGTAGGACTGCGGGGAGAGATGTTTGCAACACACCTGGCATTTGTGTGTTCCATCGACTACTCCTGTTTTATTTTAACGTAGACTTACAGAGTCTTCAGGATAATTATCTGTTGTTGGTGAGCTGGAAGGTGGGACGGAGTGTTAATGGCATTAATTTTTAATATGACGGCAACTTCTTATTTCAAAGAAATGGATTGCATGGAGAAAAGAGAGTAGAATTTATTTTGACTTACATATATTGCCTTTTCAGATCCTCAACTGAAAGGATAATATATTTTTCTTCTGTGAAAATACATCTGGTCATGAGTATTCAGTCTTTTAATATTATTACATACAAATATGTAATTATCATGTATCATATATAACAATTCATAATATATTACATCTAATATATTGATCAACTTGAGGGGTTTATTTTTAAGCTTTTTTTTTTAATAAACACTATGTTCTTCTGTAATTTTTTTTTTAATTTATATTTAGGACCTATATCACTGATCTTAGCAACTGTTGATGGGCTTCTTTTTTTCACATTGTTAACTGCTCCTGTTAAATATCTTTCCTGTTCAATTCCCAGCAAGTGAAATAAATGTCGACTAACAAAATAACATGGCACTTCATTGAGAGCGAGTTAAGGTTTCTGTGTCATCAATATGAGTAAACCAGTACTGGGGGCCTGAATCATATCTGCATGTGCAGCCCATGAGAAGATCAATAGAAAAGACAGCAGAATTCAGAAACAATATTAGGATGAAGCAAGGGAAATATTTAAAATTATTGGGAAAGGGAACTCAGAACAGAGTTGCTGAAATAACAGAGAAACTATGACAGTATTAAGAGTGGTGAGAGAAGGGGAACTCATCCAGGAAAAAAAAGCAAAACTGGACCAGAACAGTAGGAGAGGTGTACAACAGAGAGTCTGGGGAGGAGGGAAAGGAAGATGAAGGGAGAACAACCACAGAAAAACAGTTAGTAGAGGGAGGAGCAACAAGACAGTGGCAGAGATGTATTAGAATATCAAAAGAATGAGGGGCTGGGTGGAAAAGGACCACCCTGAAGAAGAAGGAATCTTAGCTAAGTCTGCCATCCCCTCTCCATCGAAGATTTATAGGAGGTGGTCTCCTTTCCTTCTCTCTAGTGCTGGTGTGTTAATACATCATTTTGCATTGCATGCTTCTTTTTAGATACTTCAGGAAAGCCTTTTGTTCTTAGCAGAGAAATCTTGTCAACTAGGGCTCATGTATGCCTGGGCTTCTGAAACGCACTATGATTGATCAGCAATATGAGGTCTATTACTGAGTGACTATTTTGGCATAATTGACACTTAGGTCCTAATTGTCCTTTTTCACAGTTTAAAAAAATAGAGCAACAGTAATTGATAGGGGACTTTTTGTTTATTGATGTATATCAATATTGCAGATTATTTTTAATTAGAGTAGCTCAAAGTTAAGGTATTGACTTTTTTTTTTTCCTCTTAAAAGTTCAATACAAATATGATACCATATTTAAATTGCTTTAACAAAACCTGGAAAATTTCTGTCTGACGGAAAACCAAAAATAACTCACATTGATTGTGGGAGTTGAGAAGGAGATTTTCAGTTTTTTAGTTTTATTTTTTTTCTCTATCTCTTTATCTTCAAGCCAATTACTTCTCTGGAAGATACAGTTTATCCAGGGAAAGAAGTGGGGCAGATTGAGCTCTGCAGGGAGATGGTGAATTGCAGTGTCAGTATGCTCTATGAAGGGTGTTGTGAACATCTCTTTTGCCCTGTGTGAAAGTATCTGAACAGGAAGAACAACTGATCCTCCCTAATTATGGTGCCTGTTGTAATTAGGTATTGTGAGACCCTTTTCACCTGGAAGGACATTGGTTACCGTGTGAGTTAAGGACAAGAAACAGTGAGTTCAGAGGTATTTGAAGGGAAATAGAGAGCACCAGTATTTTAACCAATTCTGATGTCTTTGATTTCTTGGGAGAGAAGAAAGGAAAAGAGCCCTCTTCTGTTTCAGTACTCAAATTGCTAAACCTAATTTTAAAAGAGCACAAGAAAAGAACAGTTTTGAAATCCATGTACTGAGCTTAACAAACTTATAAAGGTGTCTTTTTATCTCATTTGATATAAAACATGATATACAGTATTTTAAAGCAATCTGTGTCCAAATTCAAGATGACAGGCAACCTCCCTTTCTTACTTTTAGCTGGTTTCATGTATCAGCACTGAGTACAGAATATGAGAATCAGGATTGTTTATTTGACCTCTTGAAAATAAGAGCCATGTACATCTCTGTCATCGCCTCTGAGTATTTTACTGTTGCTGTCTTTTATGCTGCTCCTCTGCTGCTTAGCACCAAACAGCCCACACTGTTTAGCATACCAAGGATAAATTAATTATCTCTTACCTTATCATGTTCCAAAATACTTTACAACATGTGCTGTGGCAAAGAAGCAGCCTGGAGTAATACTTTCACCTTCTCACCTTGCCTCTTAAAGTCCCCTCTGCACACCCACTCACACTTCCCAATTACCTTCTCCTTGAGCCAAATGCTGGCTTGGATTTTTTCTCAGTTTTGATAACTGTCTGTGAGATATGTTTGTTTTCAGTGACATTGGTCTTTTTTTCTCTTTGCTTGGTGTGTTTCAGCTAGCCCAACTTAACTGCAAGGGCTTCAGATTTATATATTAGATATTAAAGACTCTTATACGTCCTGAGAAAATATATAGGGAGGACACAGGCAAAATTCCTGCATAAACTACTCATAACTTGCCTTGGGGTTTTTTCACGTGCTTGAAGTCAGTCAGCCAAGGCCTAGAGTAAAGAGGTAGTATAAGAATGAACATACTTCACCTTTCTATTTTCTTTCAGAGTACATATAGGTTTAATGCTCAGTTGTCTTTTGGAGTAATGAATGGTTTTGATTTATACCAATCTAAGCTTCATTTTTGGCTTCAAGCTACCTTATGTTTTCTAAAGAACTGCAGTTAAATCAGATTTTCTTACTGTATCAACTCTTTTTACTTTGTGGGTTTTTTTTTTTTCCCATAAAGAAAGCTAAATTAGCAATAATAATTTCCTTTGCCTACAGCCCTGAATGGGCATATATTGAAAAGCACAATGTAGCATTAAAAAAAAAAAAATTCTGGAGATAAATGAATGGCAGAATAAATAATTTATGCTAATGAAATTACTGCAATTAGTAGTTCCACAATGACCCTTTTAAAAGCCACAGCTGTTAATGTCAGGAAGTGCTGTCACCGCTGACCTTATCATAAGAGAAAGTGACAAATTGAAAATGCAGGGAAGACCAATCGTCAAAGAGGTCTGTTCGGGAACGATTAGTGTTTTCTGAAGACCAGTGTGAATTACAACCAGCTGCTCTCTGGCTCGGCGTGTCTCCCATGCTGTGCCATTTTGTTAAGCTCGATAACAATAGTTATTTTGCCCCATTGAGACAAGTTGTCTCGGGCCACTTCCAGCTCTACCGGAACCCACTTCGTCCCTCACTGATTTACAAATGAAACTGTTGTTAGAGGGCTTTTCAGGGCCGCTCAGTAGAGACCTCTCATAAGGATCATGTGTAAGGAGGTTGTCTTTCACTGGGAAGAGCTGTACTGCGGGGTGCATATGTGTCACAAACAATGAAAAAAGGAGAAAAAGGCTGAAATGCATTTCAGTTGGAAGCTAAATGCTGCTCAAATCTGCATAAAATGTCTATTCCTGCTGAATAGTCCTGCTTTTATGAACAATTTTTTAAAGATGAATTTATGCTACTTTGCTTCAACTAATGATGTTTGGATTTTTTTTTAATTTGTAAAGCAATTTATTTCTGTTTTCCCTAAATGCAAATCATTCTTTATTTCTTGTTTTAATTTCTGTTTTTGTAATCATAGGTGAAATAAGTATTCTTCTAAACTAGCTCTTAGAAGTCACAAGAAAATAATGAGTTTTCTTACTGAGAAAAATGGCAAGTCTTCCTGCATTAACCTGATTGTAATATTAATGATGTAGACTTAAAACATTTAACTGCATCAACAGCCACTCGTGAACAATTTTCCCAAAGTTCCCTAAGCATTATTGACAATGCTTTGGTAAATTATGTGTGACTTTCCTAGGAGTTGGTGTAGCTCATTTAATTCATATTAATTGATTTTTAGGCTTCCCATGATTAATTGAACTGTGTTCATCTTGTACAGAATGCAATAAATAATCATTAAAATGAGGGAGATGTGACTCCACAGATTATAAAGTTTAAGTATGCTGGAAGTCATAGAGGACAAAATGAAAGTTAGTTACAGTGATGGAGTTAAATGACTTTTCTTAGTATTTCTCGGTTAATTTTGCATACAGTACTCTTGCTTAGACATGAATATGCATGTATTCTAGTAATATATGTGAATAGTGTCTTTTAAAACAAACAAAAAATGATGTTTGGGGTTTCTTATTTCATGTTTGTCCTGGGGACCTATACTCTAATTCAAAGGAGTATGGTAGTATCTTGTATTTGCTAGTTCAGTTTTCAAAAAATTTAGAAAAAGGACCTTTGAACTTTAATTTTGGAACTACCTCTCTTCTTTCTGTCAGAGGTGAATAAAGACAGGCATTTTCCCTCTACATTTCACTCAGAAATATATGCCTAAATGACCATCTGGAGCTGTTTTAAATGTGCCTGTTTTGATTTTCACATAGTATGTGAAAAGAAATATCCAGTCTCACAGCTGCATTTTGGTCCCTGTGATGAGAGGGAAATCCCATGGGGTGCTGTGTGGAACCCAGCACAGCCCCCTCAGGGCCACAGTGATGCTCCGGGGTCCTTTCTGCAGCATGCTGAGATATGCTTGGAACTGGAGTTATACTTGGTGTTTTGATGCCCAAGTGGCACGCAGGGAAGAGTTTCAGCTCAGTTCACAGCTCAGAGTGAATCTGAACTCCATTAAGTCATAACTACTTTTCTGGTCAAATACCCCTTGAAACCAAGAGAAGGTCACTTCAGCACAGAAATGTTGCTGATTTTGTGACATTTTATGGCATGTAGAGACTCAGCTTTCAGAAGCTCTCCACAGTGGTCTAAATCCTGTCCTCATAGCAGTTTGTTAGTTTATCATTGACTTTGACAAGCACAGGTAAGCACAGACTTGTACAGCTTCAAAAATCTGAATCATAGTGTCCAGTTCTGTTCAATCTGAAGCCAATGGCAAAAATGCAGTTCACTCCAAATAGGAATTCAATGATATATGAAGTATGTGGGGACCAGCGTGATTAGAGCAACCACTCTGTTGTATTTATTTAACCCATATAGAATTTCCCTTTGACAGGATTTCCAGAGGTGAAATAGAAAATTCATAGAGTATTATATCTGTATGTAGCAGTATAATGACTGATTCAGTCTTTGTTTTTAGCTTTTAGGAGTAGATATCAAAAAATACATAAGTACATTGAAGTACTGACCTTCTGTGGTGATACAAAGGGTTCTTCACCCAAAGGGTGGTCAGCCACTGGAACAGGCTCCCCAGGGCAGTGGTTGTGTGCCCCAAGCCTGACAGAGTTTAAGAAGTGTTTGGACAATGCCCTCAGGCACATGGTGGGATTGTTGGGTTGTCCTGCACAGGGATGGGAGTTGGACTCAGTGATCCTGATGGTTCCCATCCAGCTCAGCATATTTTGTGATTCTGTGAGGACTTAATGAATGCCAGTGCAAAATGAATTAATTTGTATGCAAAACAGTTGGAGAAGGCTTATTTTGCTGTAATGTTTTTTACATGCTGACAACATTAGGTTTAGGGTAAACTAAAGAAGAGTTTTGTGAATGAACCATGCTTGGAAACATACATGGATATGCTTAACTTATATAGGTGCATTGTATTTTGGAAACATTTCTTTGCTCCTGTGTTTACATTTGTTTTTGTTCCTTGGGTATGTGCAGCCACTCATCAAGAACTCAATTTGTGGTTTCATGGCTTATGCCCACACCAGTGTGAATGTGCTGAGTGCCAAATACAATTATAATGAGAGGCAATACAATTACACCACTACAAATAGTTTTCTGGAGGAAATTATGCTTCATAAGATACTCCTCAAGAAGAAAAGCAAGGAGATGTCATGACAGATGGAGCGCTTGGTGAAGGACATGCAGAAGCTTTCAGAAGGAAGAAGGATGCAGGAGGAAGGTAGCAGTTTTCCAGGTAAACTGTGTAAGTCTCAACCTTTTATTTCATTCTTCATAAATAATCTTGGGTTTATAGCAAATAAAGCAAAGTTGTAGCACCATCTTTACATTAGACTGCTTTGATGTGGGGTGACATTTTTGTGTTTCATTGAAATTAGCTGATTTTTGAAACTGGTTTTGTGTTCTCTGCAGATAAGCTATTTGAGGTCCTTTGCTGCCTTTGGAAAGAGACAACCATCCATTTAAGCAAGGACAAAGTCTAGAGGGAGGGGGAGTATAGTGGGGCTACAGTAAAAGGGTGGGAGGGGAAGCAAGTGCTACAGTAAAAGCTAAATCTATGGAGAGAGGAGATGCAGTTCTGTTTGTGGGGATTTTGTGCATGGCCAGTGACAAGCTGAGGGGTAATGAAAGCAGAAGGAACAAGTGCAAAGCCTTTCCATCAGCTGTTGTCACATCCTCGTACAGCTAGAGCCAGTTAGCCCCCAGTCAGTGCCTCTGCTTACAGCTCATTTGTGGCTGGTCAGTCCACAAAGACAGAAGGGAGTGGAAACTGCTTGGAAGCCTTTACGCCACCCCACCCACCCACATGTTCATAATCCCTTCTGCAAATGCTGAAGGCAAGACATAATCCAGTGATTTCTTGATTAAAAATAAAAAGTCTGTGTGTTTTTATGCAAATGAAATTCTCATTTGCAGTCTTTGCATAACATTGCATCTTGGTGCCACTGCAGGAGTTTAATAACTGGAGCTGGTTGGCTTATTCCCACTCTGTCAGCTGAAGACCTGTGAAAAAAAAAGGTCCACAGAAAAGAGTAGCTGCATTTTTAAAAGTCCATTTTTAATAAGATACCCCATGATAGTAAATTATTAAAATGTTCTTTTTCTCTGATTTCTAATTTGATGATGACCAAGTGGCAATTTGACCATTTCAAGTGCTGCATGCTGTGCTGGCTGACAAACCCAGAGCTCCTGTCTAGCTGGGCACTTGAACAGTGAGATGTTTTTACGCTGCACTCCAGAGCTCTACACAAGAATGTCAAATGCAGCACTGTTTAATATTTTCCATAAAGAGAAAGACATAAAGTCAGCTCAAATAAACTGGTAAGTAAAGTGAGTGAAGAGATTTGAGATCTTGAAAGGCATCTGTTACAACTCAGTATTACAGCTTTGTCTTCTCATTTCAAAATGGTCTCATTTTGGAAAGGTAAATTTTGTAGGTTTTGTAAGATTTCAGAAGCCTACCAAATCAGAAGAGCCCTCAAGACCTTCCATGTGATTAAAATTTAAACCCTCTAACATTTGTCCTCCACTTTGACTTACCATGACTATCCAGATCAGGTTAAGAAGACCATTCTCGTTAAAATACAGCCTGTTATCATGAATAACTGCTGGATAAAATGCTTGGAGGTCTAATAGAAAAACAAAAATCAAGCCAGACCCACAGTTACTTGAAACAATTCCTTTAAATGTGAAGAGATACTGACACTGGATATTTTGCTCAACTGGCAGGCAATAAATTGCTATTTCAGCAGACTAAGAGGTAGTCTTTGTTCATGGAGAGGTAGTCTCCAAGTCTGTCTTAACCTTTCAGCAAAGCTCTGCTGGAATTACCTGCTCAGAGTGAATACTAAGCATTTTCCATTATGTCCTTCTGCCTTTACATTGGTGACTTTACTAGGTGCACCTTTTTTGCACCACTGAGACACCTGGTTACAACCACAACCTCAGCAGCAGGACAGACATCTGAGCATCTCAGGGAAGCTGTGGGGTCCTCGGTGGGAGCAGTTAGGCTGTAATTATTAAATTCTTTATATCAGTAAAATTTGGTCAGGTACAAATGGAAACAAAACAAAAAATGAAAAGATGATACTTTTGATAGAGACCCACAAAAAATTTTGTTTTCAGTTCAGCCTTTGGGACTCAGAACCATGCCTAATGACCTGAATAACATGTTATCTCTTGCCCTGTAGGTAGATCAAAAATCCAAGCTTGCTTCTCAAGAGGCAGAACTGCAACTGAAAATTCAAGATACTGAAGCTTTGATTGCTAAGATAGGGTTTCAGACTGAGAAAGTGAGCCAAGAAAAGGGCTTTGCAGATGCAGAGGAGCTAAAGGTCAGTCTAATTCCTCTATTTACTGGTGTTGAACTGTATTTAGCACAAAATAAACCTTTTTAGGGGAACAGTTTTGAACAACTTCTTCTCCAGGGAGCATAAAGTCTAAAGAATTATTATACTTACACATGTAACAGCATTTCACACCGTGATTACCACTTGACCTTTCTTTACATTATGCCTTTCCCCAACCTTTTAGCTGTTTTAATGAGATGAAAGAACAATAAATACTGAGCTCATTCAGGCATTTAATGGATGTGGATCTTGAGAATCAGATCTATTTGTAATACAGTAAAGGTCAAAGAGTCATCTCTTAGCACTTCAGATTTCTAAAGGCTTTGAGGCTCTAGGTAAATTGAACAACTCAATTGATACAGAAGTTCATTCCAGCATCTTGCAGTATTGCAAGGTACGAACCTTGAATCTTCAGATTGTAATAGCATTCCTAATAATTTATGTCATCAGTGTTGAATCTCCTTCTTTTTGCTCTCAGTTGAGCCTCTTAACATTTGTTATCAATGTCCATGTTGGAAACACAGAGGTTTACAGGGGTTAGTCTTCACTACAGAATGAATAGAAATGCATAGTTTCATCTGGGCTCTAAAATTTCCATCTCTTGTTATAAGCATGGTTTTGAATTAAAGCCCTAGCAGTATGTAAGGCTGTTACCTGAAGTTCCTCCGCCTTTAAACTCTGAAAGGCTCATTCAGCTCTGGAATTTTGCTACAAAAATCTGATGAACATTATGCCATTTATCAATACTGCAGAGAGAAGTTCCTAAATTACTCGTAACAGTTGTTAATGCCTGATTTTGAGCTGTGGGAACTTCAAGTTGCCAAGAACTTCAGATACTGACCAACAGAGAAGTCTGTACTATCTGAGCAATCAAAATAGTTTCTCATTTTCTTCTATTTTGTTCTTAAATACTCATCTTTAGATGACATTTAATACCTTTCTAATGACCTTGCCTCCGATCCTAATTTTATTGAGGGAAAAATAGTTTTTTATACCAACATAAATGAAGACAGGATCAGGACCCTTTTATTTCTGTGGATTATACAAATTATGGACTTCATCCTTTTTCTCATCCATATCTTGTATAGGATTTAAAAATTACCATGAAGTTTAAAGTCCAAATAGTGCAATCACACTTGCACAAATGAGATCCAACAGCTCAATATCCTACTGTCTGCTTTTCAGTGGTACTTTTCCTGTTTTGGTTCCATGTGCTTCTGATGGATTTGGATGATCAAAATACACCCTTCACACAACTCCAATTACTGCATTAGGTAGCCAGGTGAAACTCCTAGAGTGATTATTGTGAGATAATCACATCTTTGGGCCATTTTGTTTCAGGAATGAAGTTCAGCACCTGACACTGTTGATCTATATACACTGTTGTTGTCCATTGCTTTATTGCACCTCTGAAATGTTTTCATTAGAAATGAAAGTGTCATTTTGTTGATAATTTATTATAGAATATATTAGTTTATAAGTACTAATCTTCAGTAATTTTTTGTTACAAAATAAGTCCGGCAAATGACAATACATCTTCCAGCTAAGTGATTTGTGAAGACTCTTCATAATTGATTAAAATATGTCACCCTTCAAAAAATTATTTTTGCTTTCCTGTTCTATAGATTTCAAACTGGAGTTTACAAGTGCTTTTTTTTAGTTTTACAACATTAAGTAAATATATACCTTGGAGGTATTGACTTAGAAGTATTACTCAAGAATAGGTGAAGAATGGAAGTCACTTTAGACCAGACTCATCAGGAAAAGTGAGATCAGTCTGGATTACATGTGTGTGGCAGAGCTACGTATCTGTATAGCAACAAGCAAGGGTCTTACCATTAACATAGCACTGCTAAGGTTTTAAAATAGTAGGCAGTAACACTGTTGTCATTTTACTGGCCATTTGTGTGCTCTGAATGTTTCCAGCCAGAGTGGTTTGCAGATAAAGGTGCATATGCCATTGCCTTTTAAAAAGGGCTACCCCTTTAAAGGAAGAAAAAACATGCAGAGCATGGTCTAGGTATGTGTGTGATAGTGACATTAGCTGAGGATTAGGAACAAAGATGGATCCAGATTGACCAGCTTTTTTTAATTTACCTCCCTCAGCTGAAATGCATTCTTTATTTACTCAGTATATTTGAGCCACTCTACTTATGGCCTGATTATAAAGGACATGCTGTTTCCAGCTTTTTTAACAATTCAATCATCATTCAAGAGCTCTCTACTGTAGAAGTTATTGGTATGAAGGGGACTAAACTTCTGGAAACAGGTATGAAAAATGCCTTCCTTCCTTTGTGAGTTGTAGTAGATTTGAGAAATACTGTCCTAAAGCTTATCTGCAACTTGTTTTGTTTAGTTTTTCCTCACATAAAAACAATTGTTGCATAATTTGTTTGGGCATCAGCAAGCAAAGAATTACTAGGCATTAGGAAAAAAGAGAGACAGAAACATAATCAACTTGTGTGACTTATACTAGATGTTTATTTTAATTAAAAGAAAAGTGGCATATTAGAAGCACTATGTAGTGTCAATACTTGTTCACCAGGTTATATCCTTAAAAAGCAGAAGGATCATCTGGCTGTTCTAAACTTTTTGCTTTAAATTAATTTCAGTAACATGTGTCTCAAATCATGTTAGAGAAAATATATACCACAGCAAAACTGCAACTGTATATTTAGTATTTAATTTTTAAAATATCTTGTGGCTAAGGTGCAAACCAGTAAACATTGGGAATTACATCCTTAAAACTACATCACAATGGATGGGGGAAATATTTAACTCGATTAGTAACCTGTCATTTATAATGTAGTGCATATTGATTTTTAATCTTTGTTGTTTCCACAGACAGTGTCTGTGTGTGTCCTGTCTAATAAATGTGTACTTGGAAAATGCCCCCAACAATTGTAGAAACACATTTTGTAAGGATATTAAATTCTTACAGAGGCTTGTTACTGCCAATGCATAGTGCTCGATCCAAGTATTAACGTCTTGATCACTGTAATATCCTCTTTCTCTGTAATTAGACTTTGTTTAAGCAAGACCTGACAGGAAATGAGCCTGTGAGACGAGCAGGAGATATAAAGATGAACTTCAGCCCCAGGCAATGTATCTTTAAAAATGTATACCATAATCTTCCAAATACATAATTGCCAATGATACAGAACGGCCTCCACAGTTACTCTCTGAGACAAATTTGTACCAATGAAATCAGAATCTGCTTTTAAACAATAATTAAATTGTTGCAAAAAGTTGTGGAGGCACTCAGATTTCACTTAAAACTGATGCTAGCTGATGTCAAGTCACTGACCTAAGCCCTTGATAAAGCCAAGCTGACTTTCTTGAATCAGCTCCCTGTCCTTCATATGCCTTAGGATAGCTTCTAGAAGGATCTCTTTCATGATCTTCCCAGGTACAGAGATGTGGTTAACTCTGTACTACCACTCTTTATGATGGTATAAAGGAGTCAGTTCTCATTGTGAGGAGCTCATGGAGTTTAGAGCTGAGCATAAAACTGCTTGAGTGTCAGAGATGGAGAGGTCTGGTTTATACACAACATAAAATAATATGCGTTAAAATCTTCTTGTGTATAGGTGTTACACTGCAAGTGTGAGTGCTTAAGCAGCTTTGATTTGATTTACAACTTGGTTTTTAATATAAATCTTAGGAGTAATTGTTTTAATAGGTAACAGCAATCCAAGCACAAATATACCTAAGACAGGAAGAATGTAAGGGTGACTTGCTGAAAGCTGAACCTGTTCTTGTTGCTGCTACACCAGCCTGAGACACACTGAATAAGGTAAATACCATACAGTTTGATGTCTGCTGTTTGTCCTTCAAATAGTTCAAGGCTACTAAATGGCCATTCCATCAGCCAAGCACAAAATTACATCTTCTCTGGGCAGCATGCTGCAAAGCAACAGGTTGGCAACTGCTGTACCTGACCTGGCATTGCAGTTTCCATCACCCTATTTGCACATAGGATTGCAGAGCAAGGGAAGGGCTGTGATCATGAGTGTTTTCACCACATAAAATAATTATTAATAATAACAAAATAATTAGTTTTTGAAGAGCTGAGGGTTGTATACTGGTAATCAAAAAGCTTCTATGGAACAAATCCCCTTGCACTGCACAGTTCTGTACCTGTTCTTCTAATCTTCCTTTTCAGGTTAATCTGAAAGCCTTCCCCAACCTCTCAAAGGCTGTAATCAATGTTATCACTGCTCTAATGGTTTTATTGTCACTGGTGGTTTAACCCCAGAGAGCAACCAAACCTCACAAAGCCATTGGCTCACTCCCCCACCAGCAGGATCCAGGAGAGTACCCTTCCAGAATCAGTGGGGTAAAAGCTAGGAAATTCATGCGTTGGGATAAAGACATTTTAATAGGAATAGAAAAAGCAAAAGCTGCGCACACAAGCAAAGCAAAACAAGGAATTAATTCACTGCTTCCCATGGACAGACAGGTGTTCATCCATCTCCAGAAGAGCAGGACCCCATCACAAATAACCATTTGTGACAAACACCATCACTCCAAATGTCCCCTCCTTCTTCCCCCCACTTTATATACTGAACATGATGCCATATGGTCCCAAACATCCCTTTGTCCATTTGGTTCACCCGTCTCAGCCATGTCTCCTTCAAAACTTCCATGCAGCCCTAACTTCCTTGCCAGTCTGGCAGCATGAAAATCAGAAAAGGCCTTGTGTCTGTGTAAGCACTGCTCAGCAGTAACAAAAACATCTCTGTTATCAACCCTGTGTTCTGCACAAATCCAAAATATAGCCCCATACGAGGCACCACGAAGAAAATCAGCTTCACCCCAGCCAAAACCAGCACACTGTCATATAAAGGGTAAGGACCTAAGAACCAAAGCTGGAAAGTCACAAAAGTCCTTACAGGAAAGGTAATGACCAGTGGGACATCAGATAATATCTGAGATGAGAGAGGAAAGTAATAGTTTAAAATGAGAGTCAGGGAAAGAGAAACTAAATCACACCTTCATTTTCTTACAGTTTGAATTTATGGGAGCAATGATTGTGCATTGTTCTTTTTTATGTATCTTTGGTGACAAACTCAAGCCAGCCTGAGCACCACTGGGATTCATTGGATGCAAAAACAGGAGAAAATCAAAGGCACAGCATTTCATTATATTTATCTAATCTCTGCCAAATTTCTCAAGCAGATCATAAAATCACAAAATGTGTTTGTGTGGGTGAATAGTACAGGATTTTTGTGGTAATAATGTTTTTGCTTTGTACTGCATAACATTTCTAAAACAATAAGCTAGTGCAGAATTCCAGTTTTACATTTGTGATGAAAGTAGGATTTAGCTTATGCTTCTCTAAAAACAGGACACACTGTATATACTGCAACTTCTTTTCTTGCAGGTTGATGACTCTTGACAAGATTTAATCAACTACAACAAGGAACATATTCCTCAGAATTGTCCAGAAGTGATCAAGGAACATGACTTGGAGAATCCAGATTTCAACCCAAATTATGTTCATACAAAATCCTTTGCAGCAGCTGATCTCTGTGCCTGGGTCATCAATATAGTAAAATTCAGTGAGTTATGTATATGTCATTTCCTCTCTTGAACCCGCCCTGACAGGAGAATTTATGTTACTAATTTTCTTAGTATTTTAGTAAACTCAGCTTAGAGTTCTGGGGAGCGTGTAATAACAACCACAGATAAAGTGGGAAGTATTCAGTGCATGCATGTATTTATTTTTCATAGAAAGGGGGGAGGGGGGGGGAAAAGGTGTTGCTGTCCAGCATTTTTCAATTGTCATTATGATGCAACAGTTGGGAAATATTCTCCAGATGTGCGTTTCACTTGAAACATCCATCTGAGTCTGGCAGTCTGGAGTGCAAGACAGAGCTTATCATTTGTGATTCCTTTGAGCACCTGGCAGCAGGATTTCTCCATTCATCCTAGTAGTATTGCATGCTATCATTTAATCACAAAATAGTAAAAAACTTACCAATTTTAGTTGAAATCTACTCCAGCTTAATGCCAGTCTGATTTTCACCTGTATTCTAAAACCATGAAAGAGATATATGTAAACTAATTTTTGTTGGAGAGTAGACCCATGAAGGATGCATTCAATTCTGTTTAAGATACCCTTCTATAAACTATTATAAAATCTGCTGTAGTCTTTAAGTCAATAAGAAAAGAAATCTGTGTCCCACTGTTGTGTAGGAAGATGGGTCTAAAACAAATGTATGTAATGAAAGATTACAAGGATTATCCGAAAGTCTTTCATCAGGAGTCATTAATAATTTTTAAAACAAAGTGACACCAATTTCTTGCCTAATGTACCTATGTTATATATCATTTTCAAGGTGTTTTATTAGGTAGTACCAAAAAGTTGTGTTCTGGCTCAGGCTACCACTGAATTAGCAACAGCCACAGAAAAACTAGAAGCTATCAGGAAAAAGCTTCTTGTAAGTACTTCTGGATTAATAAGTCTCCTTCTCTCACACCTTAATCCAACCTAGTTTCATTATTTTTGGTTTTTTTGTTTTTTTTTTCTTAATGTATTTTAATTTTATTGATTTTATTAGTTTCTAGTTAGAACATTAAAGACGTTATGCTCATTAGGGATTATCACTATTTCCCCCACAAACATACTGAAAAGCATTAGGTTGGGTGGTAGCACGTGAACTGTTTATCCAAAATGACCGAATTTCCTCAGAGCCACCTACACACATTATAGCAAGTAGATTAGTAAACCAAAATGAAAGTTGATACAAGCAACTGGCTGTGATTTTTACAAGCAGTAAATGCCAAGGGTTTGTATGAGTAATGGCCTACTGGAGCATGGGAATAACTTCCAGAAACGGCTTTAGAAGTTCATGCTCATTTGTGTTGACGTTTGTCATTAAACATATGATAAAAACAGCATCAAATCTCCTTTGATTTTTTGGAAGGGCCCACACATGCGTATACGCAAGTGCACACGTGCACGTGGAATTGGAAACTTTGATTAGTCTTTTACTGACAAATGTCTTGTGAGTTAATGATTGAATTGCAAACCGCACTTGCCATCAAGTATCTCTTGAACTTTTGAGAGGGATTATTTGTTGTGTAAGTATTCATTTAATGGAGCTACCACAACACAAAGCACTCTTCATACAAAGATATCTCATGGTATCTTGGGAGACTGTGGGTGGAACGAGTTTGTGCTGCAAGCTCATTACCCTTACTTAACAACAAAAGCTTCAAATGGTTTGAAAGCTATGGAATTAGTTAGTTTTAAAAGACTTTGACTTGGCTTGAGAGTTTTGTTGGTAATATTTAGATCTGAAATATTGCAATTTAAGACATCAAGCAATAAACGAAGACTGAACAAATCTGTAATATGGGAATTATTCTTCCTGCTTTCTCTTGAATTAGCTATTTAAAAGAATGACCAAGATTCACTTATTTGGAAACTCTTGAAAGCCTGAGAGTTATAGTATTTGCCAATTTAATTCTTTACTTTTTCTCCTGCTTTTGTAGTATCCATTTTTTTCTTGTTCTGAAAGAGATGTAGTTTTAATGGATAAATAAAGATAGCTTTTACCATCTCACTTCCTCCTCTGACCTCCACCCTGAAAATCCCATCAGCAGCTGTAGCAGATATTTGGCTTTCATATGAAACAACCTTAGTCATGTGACTTTGGAGTTGCCCATTCAGGTCAAAATGCATCTGCCCTAAGGGAACTTGGATCTACACTAAAAGATAGCTTTACAGTTTTTTATTTCACACATCTTTACTGATTAATGTTTTTTAAGTACAAACTCTTACTTTTAGACAAAAATAGCTTTTTAGTGTTGTTTTGGGAAAATTTTATTTTTTTTGCTTATTTTTAACTCGCAGAAGTCACCCCTGAAACTCATGGAATGCTTTGTTTTAGTGGGTTCCTATGGGAAGAGTACTAATACATCTCTGTTGCTTGACTGACAGTACCAAAAGAACCTTTTCCTGGTTTTGTTGACCTTACAGTCCAGTCAGCCTCCAACTTTGAATCATCCTGCATTTCATATTTATTTACTTCCCCTTTCCTCTCCTCGTGTATTTTTCTGAAGGTTGTTAGCAGCGATTTTTCCTAGTAGGAAGAATTCTGCACCACAAAGTTGCACTTCCTTTGCATTTATCTGTTCCCTGTGTTAGATAGTTGTCATGCTGTTACTTAATATGAGTACTTTTCCTAACCACTTTATTAAATCCCTATCGCATGTTCAACTGGGATTCCATTTACATGGTGGGAGGAGCCCGTTAAAACTTTTATTTTTATAACTGATTCATACCCTAGCTGGTCCACCTGATGAATTTTTTAAAGGAACTGTGGTGGTAATTTTCAATTCTCTAGTAGGTATTACTCGTAACAATAACAAGTCCCAGAGCCTATGAGGTTGTTGAATGGATAACTCTGTAGTTGGTCAATTTCACTGTTGATAAATGCAAAGTAATACATATTTGAACTTTCTGTGAATACTTCTTGCTAATGCAAAATATTGTTCACTCAAGTGTCTTGCAAATTCCAGCTAGGAATAGGATTCCCATCTAATGTGTCATGCTTTTTCCCATTTGTGAAGCGATTGAAGTTACTAATTTCTACAAACTGCTTAAATCTACAAATGCTATATTCAAATAGGGTGTGTTGTATGTATGCTTCTATACAGTTGGACTAACAATTATTTCTGTATTTATTGTACTCATGGGCCTGAAACCATGTTAACTGTTAATTGAGAGGATTTAAAATGCTACTCAAAGAAAATATTTGAAAGTGATTGAAGTAAGCTAGTTTTAATTACGTGTCTAATTTTATCTAATAGCTGTGTGGTGGACTAGAACTCAAAGCATCTATAAGTAGTGCATAATGTGAAGACACGTGCATAAAAGCCATTGATGGTTCCCCCAGGACTGGCAACTGGAAGGAAAAAAAAATATATATTGCAAGTTAGCATGCACCAGAGCTTCAAACAATCTGTGAGTATTAGAAGGAAGTTTATTATAGAAGAATTCTAACAAGTTTGGGATGTGACACCCACTTCATCTATAGAATATTCTATGACTGAGAAATGCATTTCCTTTGATGGTTAGTGTCCAGTTTCCTACCTGTGAAATGTTAAAGATGATGAGAGACTGAGTTCATTAATAAGGTTCGTGAGTAAGCTCTGGAATGAATTCTGCAGACTGATGGACCTAAATATTAGTGATGGTCCTAAATGTTAGCTCAGTGGGTCAGAGCATGGTGCTGATGATGTCAAGGTCATGGGTCTGATCCCTGTACAGGCCATTCACTTAGGAGTTGGACCCGATGATTCTTGTGGGTCCCTTCCAACTCGCGCTATTCTGTGACTGGTGAGTACAGAACAGGATCCTTCCCTGTCTTTGCATTTTTGCTTTTTAACAGAGTTGATACTCATTAATTCCATGAAAGTAAACATTTTACTTGGTTTTGATTTAAACATAGTTACAGCCGGCATTTCACAGTCTCCACTTTGTTTTCTGGGCTTGGCCTTTTTCTCCATCTAAACATGCACAACATGGATGACAGTGGATAAATTTGTCTGTAGATTTTCATCCCTATTCTCATCCTGAATTGCACTCTTCAACCTTACATTTAAAATCAGCTCAATTTCCTCAACTGCAAACTTGCATTAATCCAAATGCTAAAGAACATGATGTTCCATGGGGAGGACTGTTACGTACAGCAGTAGCATGAACCAGGATTAGCTGATAAAAAGATGCAAATTCAACATGAAAAACTGACATTTTGCTGTCATCCATTTTTAGAGTTAGAATGAAATGCTGTATACATATCCACTCATTTTCTTAGATTTTTCTAGAGTTTTACATCTCACAGAATTTCGACAGCTCCCTTTTTCCAACCATGGTACTTCTTGATCTGCTTCATTTAATTCTTCGTTCAGTATTGTGTAATATGCACCCCTGCCCTATCCAACCTGTTCCAGCTGGCTCACATCAGGCCTTTTAAAGGTAAGATTCACTGTGTAAGGAAATCTGTGAAATTAGTATAAAGGGAAGGCAAACTTGTGGGGTTTTTTTCTGGGGAAAAAAAATGAAGATGCAGGCACATCTTAGGAACAACTACCTAGATTTTATTTACCTTAGGTACTGATAACCCTGTGTACACCATCAGCCTGTAGAAAGCTCTTATTCCTTATTTGAACTGTGTGCATACATAGTTCATAAACACAAGAATTCTTGTAATGTTAAAAGAAAGTCACTCTCAATGTATCGACATTCTGGGCTGTTGGCTGACTGTATTCAGTTTGTGGGTAGTTGCCCTTTTTCTTCAATTAATTTCTTGCCCTTTTCCATTCCAGTCTTTTATTTGCCTGTCTCTTTCCTGTCTTCCTCTGTCAATTTTCTAAAGAGTGAACTTGCAGGCAGTGGATCAGATATTAGTGACCTCTGGTCCTGCATTTGTGCTTGTTCTGTGCTCCCTGACTCATGATTCAGCTTCTTTCTGTTGGCAAAAAAAGAGAGGGAAGGAGAGTTGTACATATTTTCCGTATGGAAGTTTTTGTGGCCAGCAGTTCTCAGTGATAATAATTGGTGCAGCTGTTAGTAATGAATAATATATATTCAGTCTAGGCAGCACAGTTAAACTAACCTTTCACTTTTCATGGGTTCCAGAATGTATCTTTAAACGAGAAATCATGAGGGAATCGAGTGCACCCTCAGTCAGTTTTCAGACAACACCAAGTCAGGAAGGAGTGTTGATCTGCTGGAGGGTAGGAAGGCTGTGCAGAGAGATCTGGAGAGGCTGGAATGATGGGCCATGGCCTAATGTAGGAGATTCAAAAAAGCCTGGTGTGGAGTCCTGCACTTGGAACCTTTTCGATCACGAGTTCATGTAATGCTAGAGGCTTGGGGCAAGGTGACTGGAAATGTGCTGGGACCTGGGGGTGCTGGTCAGCAGAGTGGCCAGGAAGGCCAGTGTCATCCTGGCCTGTACCAGAGATAGCGTGACCAGCAGGACCAAAGTAGCATCTGTCCCCCTGTACTGAGCATTGGTGAGGCTCCACCAGAACATCCTGTGTTCAGGTTTGGGCCCCCCATGACGAGAAAGAGATTGAGGTGCTGGAGTGTGACCTGAGGAGGACAGCAAAGCTCGTGAAGTTTCTGGAGTGGCTGAGGGAGATGGAGGTGTTTAAGCTGGATGCAAGGGACATTCTTGCTCTCTATCTGAAAGGAGGTTGTAGTGGGGTGAAAGTTGGTCACTTCTCCCAAGTGAAAAGCAATAGAATGAGCAAATGCCTCATGTTGTGTCAGAGAATGATTAAATTACATATTAGGAAAACTTTCTTCACCAAAAGGGTTCTCAAAGTCTGGAATAGAGTGCCCAGGATGAGTCAGAATTCCAGGAGGTATTTAAAAGACATGTGGATGTGGCACTTAGGAATATGGCTTAGTGGTGAGCTTGGTGGTGCTGAATTAATGGTTGGACTTAATGATCTTAAAAGTCTTTTCTTATCAGAATTATTCTGTGGTTCTTTGGGCAACATTATAGTAAATATTGTTACAATGATTTTATTTAATGGCAAATATACACAGGCTGGTACCAATACTAATACAGTATGTCATTTTAAACATTTAAAATGTTTTAAAGGTGATTAAAAATACTCTGTAGATTGTCTTGCCTGCTAGGCCTTTCTTGCATGTTAAAGTTTTAATATCCCATCAAGTCCAGCAATTGTTATAGATTTACAGTTAATGGAATAACATGATGGTTAAGAAATAGGAAAAAGGACTGTTTCTTGGCAAATAAAATTATTTTGTAAGTACTTTGAATGAAAATAAATCAGATTTTTGTCCTTCAAGAGGCTAGTTATCTGCTAAAAATATTTGTGAGAATTATGTTTTTATATTCACATATATATTACAATAAGTATGCCTAGACTATGCAAAAAAAAAAGAAAAAAGTAAAGTTTAGCAGTGTTAAGGCTAAAATGTTGGGTCGTGTTAATCCTTTTCGCAGATGTGTGCAATTTGTATTATTTATCATTGCAGTCATTGATATTAGTATATGAGAGAACTTAAAATACACTGTGCATGAAAAGGATTATACAAGGGCACAGTCCAGCAGACTTGCTGTGGAGAGTAATCGTTTCCTGCTGTGATTTGTGGAGCATAGTTCCCTGGCACAAACTTTCTCAATGACAAGCCTTTATAAAGTGTGTGATTTATCCCATAGAATTTGGAGTGCTGAGGTATAAAATGCAATATGTAATTCTACTATTGTGGGACTTTATTTATGTTACATGCCATGAAAAAGTGACAAAAGGGAATGGTGTGTTTTGTAGTGACAACTTTCCTATTCAACAATCACAGGATAAGAAGTACTCTGACAAAGGAGATGATTATGTATCCAAAAAAAAAAAAAATAATCCCACATGTTTGGCCATTACTTACTGTTTGTCTCCCTCTCTCATCTTTACTACCTGAGCCTTTGATGGATGAGTGTACTTGAACTATAGTCATATCTATGTTATCATGCAGGCAAACTTGAGATGTCTAGAAATAAGACTCTTAAAAATGAGTAGAGAGCTGTTACTGTGTTCATTCTTCTTATGCCTTGAATGCTAGACTGACAAAGTTTTACTTACAGCCCATCTCTGTGAGATGCCCTTACTTAGTATAAATCCTCATTAATCTCTCAATTTAAGATCCATCACCATTAAAATTGGATTGGCTCCCTTATTATCCCTAAAGAAATCAAGTCAACCTTCTTTATTAATCTATAAGGTGCATCTTCCCCCCCTTTGCCAGTTCATTTCTTATTTTTATTTTATAAATAATTTTTTAATTTCCAGGTTTCACACCACCAATTCAAGCACCAAGCTTGGCAGAAAATGTATAAATCTTTGATCCTGCAAAAGGAACCAGCTTTTGTGGAGGTATGCACTCCTTGCTCCTCTTGAAGTTCCTTAATTAAACCTGAGGCAGAAAAATTTTGTTCTAAAGTGGAACTCACTGTTGTTAGTTCTGTATTTACTCTACAGAAATAAAACAGTTTCAGGCAACTTGCATTGATGTTCATGCAGTATGAAACCCCTGAAAGCAAAGCAGGAGCCTTCTGAGCAATGTGTGTAAAAGTATTGCTGAAGGTCTTTGGTGCTGATCAGCGTGCAGGAGATCTGCCTGTTTTCTGCCACTAGCCATTCTTCCTGCCTATAAACAAGTAGTTGAATATTCTTATGTCACCATGCTTGTATGCAAAATTAAAATAATAATCTTTTTCTTGCCTTGTTTTGACCTAAACTGTTGTTAGAGTATGTACAGGAGCAGCAGAAAGAACACAGAATATAGCAAAACCTTTCTTCTAAGGTTTGCATCCTTCAAACTTAAAGGTACTGTGTACAACTATTGTCATTAAAATATATTATTTAAAATAAAAATAAGAATAATTAAAACCCAAACAAAACCGCCAAACAACAAGCCTTAAGCTATGCTATTTATTCATCTTTTCTCTACATAAGCTCATGTCTTCACTTGGGAAAGGAGTTGAAGACAAATTCCGGTGTCAAGATGAGATGAGCCAAATGAAAAAGATTCCTGAGCTAGCCAACAGGTTGGTCAACTGACTGTGAGGTAAGAAGATTTTGCCTGAATGTTCATCCTAATGTGAGTTTTTAAATAGTTGAAATGTTTTGTTGACCAGGAGGTTAAACTTAAATTTTTAAAGACTATGCAGAGGAAAAAAGGCTGGGAGAGTGCAGGGGAGGAGGGGAATGACAAGATGACCCTTATTAGAAATCATTTAAATTCTTAAAAAAACCCAACCAAGCAACCTTAAACCACAAATAAACTCGCAAGAAAATCCTGAGAAGTAAAATGTGCTGTATCATAATTTTGTTTCCTAAAAATCAAGTATTGCTGAGAGAGTCATATTGGCATGATTACTAAAGAGAAATCTTGATAACTAAGTCACCACATTTATACACAACTGTGAACACATTGTGACAGCCTGGGCAGCCTCTGGTTAATGAGCAGAAAGACTGAATAATCCTCTGGGTCAGAATGGAGTCACCCTGCATCTGCCCCTATTGCACTTTAGATTGCACATAAGTGGAAGGCACCACTCAGATATTTGCTGATTGCTTTTGGGTTTTTTTCCCTTTTACATAAACTATTAATTTTTAAATAAGAACGAAATGTATTTATGTTAAAATTATATATATTTCAGAGTGGTTATTAGCTTTATTTGCTGACAAACATTATGAAAGCTAACACATGCCTATTTAACGGCCAGTAACCATTCAAGTCAACCACAGCATTGCTGAGCAGTCTCTCTTAGGTCCTTACAGAAATCATTCTGTCTCAATTCATATCTAGAATTTTAACAACTTCTTTTTGACAAATATGTGTATATGACAGGAAATAAAAAGTACAGAGAATATTTACACTACTGAGTTCCCAAGGCAGTCTGAATAAATATTTTAAGTTAGATTCCTTAAAATCCCTGTGACCTTGCTTTCTAAGATCTGAGAGTGAATACTTTTGTTTCTGCAAATCTCTCAGCAGAGGCTAGCAATCAAGGTTAAAGCAGTTTGGAAAAAAAAAATATTGTAAGAGTGTAAAACTAGTAAAAAAAAAAAACTCCAACACAATTAAAACAGATAATTTTTTCCCTGATTTGAAATTAATGTTAGGAATGTAAATTTTTATATGTAAGTAATATATCCTTTGGTAGAAAAACAGTGAAGGTGGTGTACTATCTGCATATGAAAATTTTTGTTTGCTCCAGTAGAACTGAGATGGTCCTTATTGGACTGACTTTGCAGATCTCCAAATCCCTTGGAAGTTCTGTGAAAATCAATGGCCTTTGCCCATATCTAGTCTCCAAGTCTTGGATTTGAAGATTTACACATAGTTAAAGAAGTTTATCTCAAAAATCTGAGCTTTTATTAGTCATCTTATTGTGTAAGTTAAGGGGGAAGATATTTAAAAGGATTAATTGAGAATGTCAAGCCTTTTCCTCTGAGAGTAAATTCTTTTTGACTAGAACAGGAGACAGTTAACTTCTGAAAAGCATCAAGACTGATGATTTTGTCTATATAGCATTGACCTGGAAGCTCAGCCATTCAGACTAATAAATCAGGCAATTTATATTTAATCATTAACTAACTCCCGAGCTGAACAGCTGTTCAAAATTAGAAATGGGTCACCCCGGCCAGGATGACATTACAGGCAATCTATAATGCATTAGAATAAAATTATAGTGATTTTTAACTGTCTGAAAATTTATTACACTGCATGTTCCAACTCTTAAACCCTTGTTAGCCAATGTCACTAGTGATTTATGGTGCTTGGCTGGTACCGTAACGTTACTGAAGATTTAAATAGACAATCATTCTGTGTTTAGTAAATCTTCAAATTTCAAAGCTATTTTGGAGAACGAGGTGGGTGCTCTTTATTGTTTATGACTTACCAGTTAGTGACAACAAGAAGAGAGACTGGATAAATCAAAAAGCCCTCTTGTAAATTAATGGATTTATCGTCTTGTTGCCTTCAGTTAATGATTTAAAGAAAAATCCACTGACTTCTGTAGGCAAAAATTAATGGCTAAAACACTTCTAAACAAATCTCTGTTATAACAGAAGGGTTTGAGTCTTCTGTTTTCTTAGATTTCTGTGTCTGTCATCACAAGATAGGATGTTTAACCATTTCAGTAAATATTTCTGATTTTTCTGAAAAATATCAGCAGAAAATACCTCTTGAATAAAAAATTGAACAATTAGTTTGTTACTTTGGTTTTTGTGCCCATAGAAAGTGATTTTTTTAAAAGAGTGAGTTATTTGATTTTATAATTTTCACAGCTTTCTAAGAATGAACATATCTAAGAGTATTCTTTTGAGCTCTTAAGTAGGTGACACCAGCACAAAGCAAGCATTTAACACAAAATTATATGAAGGATACTTTCTCGTCAGATTTTCATTGACTTTTGATTGCTTCATGTAAAGGACTGGAAAAGTATTATTTGATTACTGTCATTGCTCTGAAAAACAAATATCTGTATAGACAGTGGATAAAGGACAATCCTTATAAGTAGTTCTGAAGTGCTTTCCTTCTTTTATCCTTGCCCTTTCTTTGCTTCAGTCCCTTTACACACTGGAGAATGATTTCCAGAGGTTTCCCTGATGCAAGGGAATAAACTATGAAACTATTTTATCTGGAGTATTTCAAACAGGACAAACAAAGCAGAAATGTTATGGCAATCTATTGCAATTTTACATCTAGAATTCCATCAATTTGAAGATGACTCTAATGGATGATCAATTTTTACCTTCCTTGCCATGCTGAAGGTATTTGAGCATGTATTCATGCATGCATTCATTCCTTTGCTGGGAATTGTATACACGGAACAATCAAAGTATAACGTGCCAAATACTGCTAGTTTGGTGTTTGTCATGTCACAAATCCCACTTGAAAAAGAGGTGATTCATATCATGAACATTAACTTTCTTTAAAGAAGATACTTTCATTTTTCTGAAATACTTTAGTCACCATTTCAACATTTTTAAATAGACAGTGGACTGTCTTTACAACATAACTGGAATAAAATAACATCTTTCCACATAGCTACTTAGAAGAAATCATCAATATCTGAGACTGTTCTTGACTATTCATCCAAAATATCCCAGGTTAAATGTTGTTAAGAGGAACTCTGCAGAGTGCACAAGGAAAATTGCGGTTCTCTGTAAGAAAAATATATATTAAGAAAGCAATTTCTGAAGTTAGACTTTGACAGAATCATTGCAACTGAAAGGAACCTTCTGAGATAATCTAATCCACCCCACTGCCCAAACTGGAATTGTTAGACCAGATTGTCCAGGACCATGGAGATTCCACAACTTGTCTGGACAACCTCTGTGTTTGGCCATCCTCATCTTTCCTCCTGTCATAATTCCAAATCATTACAGCCTTAACTGAGTAAAAAGTCTGGAGCTACTAGATAAAAGAAGATGGATAAATGAGAGTAAAAAACCATGCAAGACTTCACAGATTCATAGAATGGTTTGGGTTTGAAGGGACTTTAAAGATCGTTTTAAGTATCAACACTCCTGCCATGGGCAGAGGCACCAACTCTACTGCCTTGTTCCTTCCCTTGGAAAAAAAGGTGTGAGGGAAAAAAACAAAGTAGGAGTTACATCTTTGTTGAGGTCAAAACAGCTTTTTCTTTTTTTTTTT